>DWKL01003767.1:0-11194 GCA_018249415.1 Phareas burnsi
GTATTGTTAACCCTCACTTATGTTATTATAGGAGAATTACTAAACAATGGATAATTACTAAACAATTTGATATATCGCTTGTAATAAAAATCTTGTTGAGGCGGGACTTTTACCGTGCTTGAACTTCAAATATTCAGCAGTTGATTGTCCGCCAGTCGCCCGTCCATCAGCGTCGAGCTGGATAAAACTGCTATTTTCGACGCTGCACTAAACACTGGAATTCATTAATGATAGAATAATAATAAAAAAAACGTAATCCATCTTAGAAATCCACTTTGCATTGATTTCAAATTTAATAGTTACAATTTTTGTTAAACTGTAAATAATAGTAAAGCTTAATTATGAAGTACTCATCTTATTCATTATTCATTTATCAAAATATATTTGATCTTATCTACGGATTCAGAGTAACTGTTCGACTTCTGCTCGAAAAGCTATTTGCTCCGAGAGCAAATTCGACGTCCATTCATCCTCCACACAGAAATATCCTTTGAATATTCAAATGCGAATGAATAACTTTCATCTGCGGGGAGTCTTGAAATATTGGATTGTGCCGGCTTTAAAAATTTCATGAATGGATGAAATCAAGGGAGCACTCGTCGCATTCTCTCGTGCATTTATTAGGTTTTTTGCGTAATGTTTCAGCTCGTAAATTAAATATATACACGACGTTTGGTTTACTCAGGTATTTTATATTATACGCTTTTGGTATAAAACTTAATTTATTAAATTAATAATTAATTAATAGTATCAAATTGTTGATTGAGAAATAAAAATAGCAAAAAAGAAAACGGGTATTAATCAATAATTCCAGGCCTTCAGAGTTAGCCGAGTGAACAACGCAAAAGCTTTCACCCATTCAGTTCATTGTGATTCAAAATATGTACAACATTTCCGAAAGTACAGTCTGCAAACGAGATGTTGCTGTATATATTTCATATGATAATGTTCGAATTTCTGAATAGGTTCAATCGAGCGCGCTGTGTTCACCCCCGTGCATTTAATTTCCGTACACCATTTCTACCGGCGAGTGGACTCAATAAATGCGTAGCATTTACTTTTGCGCCGTCTGTCTGCAATAGACGAGGCTCATTTGTTACGAGACTCTCTGATATTCCAGTTAGAATAATATGAACGCAAGAATAAACTTAAGATTTATAGCGCGCACAGCTCCGCGGCTTGTGTACATCGTAACCGATCCACGAAGTTAAGCAACGTCGGGCGCGGTCGGCAGTTGGCTGCATGACTACCAGTGGCTAATGTCATACGGGTGTCCGTGCTTCGAAGGGCACGTAAAGCTATTGGTCCCGATTGTTATAATTGGATAGCAGTAGTTAAATCTTGTCGGAGGTCTTGTGGGGAGTTTGAAAAAATTCGACACGGGTTTTGACCACTGACCCGTTTCTCCACCAATCCGCATTGGAGCAGCGTGGTGGAGTGTACTCTAGGATTTTCCCACTAGTGGAACCAAAAAACGGGTTGGAAATAAGATTTATAGATGACGATCTGCGTAGCGCAGTGGTAATCAAACCGGTCTGACATGCAGAGGGTTCCGGGTTCGATTCCCGACCGGGCAGACAGATAAATGTTGAATTTAGATTTCTGTTCTGGGTCTGAGTATTGGCGTAATCTTTGTATCTGTACATGGCACACGCAGCAAAGGTAATCCTAGTGTGGGGCTGTGGCTATACAAAGCTTAATGCTCTGTATAGCCCCGCGTTATTTATATGCATATATTGCTGATCATATCTTGGTATTTTTTGCAAGTGCAGCATTTTTTTATGTCTATTTAAAATAAATCTAGGTAAATATTTATCGCAGTTCGCGTTTGAAAATGAATATTATATAATAGCGTATAAACCGTCAGCAAAAAAATATTTTTTCAGCGATGCACTTCGATATGCGTATCTCAATACACTTAATTTTAGGTAGGAGTTGTGTTCTATTTGCCAACGAGTCAAAGGGTTTAGTGGTCACATATTATCAGGAGAATTGCATATTCGTTTGTTACTTAAATAGCACTAAAATCACAAACATGGTTAAAATATATTTAATTATTAGATAAACAAATGAGTTATTTAAGACATATATTTAATAGCGACCACAAATGATATCAATTTCTCAGTATCCAATTATTCAGTAAATATATTAAAGACCTGAACAGAGCAGTTTACGAAGACGAGTATACTTATTCCAGCGGCCTGCATATATAAACCTTATACAATTATTAATTGCGCGCGATTCCCCTCAAAGAAATGCTGGTAACACGACGTTACGTTATTCAGCCCAAGCCAATCAGAAGCTAAACAAGAAATAAAAGGAATGCAAGAGTGAACGACCGAACGAATGAACAAACCAGTGTTTATAATAAGTTTAGCAATCTCCTTACGTGATTAACAGTTATATTTCAGAACCACTTATTTTGAATTCCAACCTGTGTTTAATTGTTTCATCTGTTATTCTCCCGCACGAGCCCATCGCGCACCACTAACGGCCTGGTGTGTCGCGGCCTCTTTTGGCCTCTTTTTTTTATATGAATATTTTTTTCAGTCAGCCGTCAGTTGCGATGAACTCGATTTTTTGTTTGTAACGCTTGAATTTGTAGGATTATTCTGGGATATTTTTTGTTAGTTTTAGATCTAAAATAAAAATGTTAGAACGTTGTGTCAAAATGATGTGTCCTAAAAATTTAACCCTAATATGTAATATACGAAAATTCTTCTTGTTATTTTATAAATGTAGTTTATCTGTCCATATATATACCTTAGTATATTAAATAGATAGCTATCTGTTATACATACATTTGAAATAATCAAACAAATTTCGTAAATACTTGCTTTCCGTATAAAGTGTACGAAGTTTCTGATTAGGATATAGATTGTTTGTTGTGTTGTGTTGTGATTGTTGAAAAATTGTTATCGAGGTCGCAAAAATATAAGGAAACTCATTTTTTTTTAATTCAGTATAGTCTAGTAGTGGTCCTCAATCCCAACGGATGGAAAGCGATGATGGAGTATAAGGTTAACCATGCTCGCCTAGATAATACCTATTCATCCTTGTTACGAAAACTCCCATGTTCTAGTTTTTGGGGAACTCGGACGCCGGCAAAGCGTTCTACTCTTTGGCAGTTAGTATCTTGGTAAAACTTTTCATTAAGGCTAAATGAAGAATAACATATCGACTGCAGCAAACACACCTGTCGTGTGTTAGTGTCCGCGCCACCCGTGCGGCTCGCACGCATACGGTGTGTTCCGGCACACAGCTGTTGTGTTGCGCGCCGCACGGGTGGATTGTGTCGAATATTAGCCGCCGCAGTCATCGCGGTACGGATAGTAGCCTGTTACGGATGACATGCGATGATAAAAAGAAGCTGGAAGGATAAGGTCGTGTATTAGGAAGTAATATTTTTTGGCACGTTTTGTAAAACAGAACAGAGTATATTTTTATGTGTTCGTTTTGGTCTTAAGGGTCTCAAGGTACCCAAGTGTGTGTGTGTGTGTGTACAGTGTTAAGGTAAGTAAGCAAACGGGCCTCGTTGCTACATTCGAGTATTGGAGTTTGATGTTTATGCGCATAGTGCGTTATTTGGTTAGTTGAGGTCACTACTCTTGAGGACTAACATGGTCATTGCGCTGTAAGCGGACCCGGCAACCATATCTCTGCGACCGAAACATAACAATTGCTTCACGGTGGATTGTGTAGGTGACGATAGCATCCCCCCGGGACGAACTATAGTTTACCAAAATAAGTGTACCATATAGGCGTTTTAACATCCTAATTAATTTTGTTATCATTAACCCCTTAGTGAACTGAGCCTCGGGTCGGATCGGGGTAGTTTGAAAATGGTTAAGGCCATAGTCCACCGCGCTGGTTGAGTGTGTATTGGTAGGTTAATTCAGTAAATAACATAAACCCTAACAATTAAATTTTGTAATTAAAGTATGTCCTAAGATCCAGAAACAAAACATCAAAAATAATACACAAATATTGTTTGTACGCGCGTAGTACAATGGTGGTGCCAGTATTTATTACCTTTAATAATAATGTATGCAATATCCTGATTAAGACATTTTTTCTATACTAGTCGGTCTGCATGCTATAACCCGCGCGGCGTGCTATCGACAGTTTACCGGAGCAAATATTGGATTATTACCAGAAGGCACGTTGCGCGGTACACGTTAAACTCTGGTCTAGTTTTAAAGTTGTATTTATATGTATCATATATTTTTAAATGACATGTTGTACGCAGATGCATTACTATTCCTAAGAAGTGAATGGTCGCTTTGCTTGGAAGTGTACCCGACAATCACACTGCTTCAACTAACACAAGAATTGCTCCATGACAGATTTTGATGGCGGAGGTAGTATTTGCTTGGTCGAACTGTAGTTCCATCGCCTGTTAAGTTTGATTAATTACTCAATTAATGAATTTGTAGCCAATATTTCTCATTGCTGAAATATCGTAGAAGTAAAAAAATACCAGCTTGCCACAGTATGCTCAAAATGACTTGAACCATATTTCTGTAACGGTTTCCTCGTAATTCATCGCGGCCTTCCAGATAATTAAATTACCCTCTTCCGACATTTCTCAGCTTGCTTTCATGTTTCACTTTTTCCAGAACTCCTCTCCAATTGTTACGTTTGTTCCAACTGTTTATCCTCTCTCAGTCTTAAGTCGTTTTACGAATTTGAATGTAAATCGTGTTTTTGCATTTATAGGAGAGGTTTTTCTTTTTTGTCGCAAACTTTTGTCGCGTGTACAATCTGCCATTGTCTACAAATGTCCCTAAGTTATACTCATAGCAACGTTAAGTCAACGTTTTCATCTAAATAGAAGGGAGCTCATATATTTGAATCTATTTGACGCTACTGAGGTAATCCCGAATTATCGGAGCTTTATTTATCCGTCTAAGGTGTTTCGGCTGAACGATCAGATTAAAATCCTGCACTTCAAAGTGGTGAAGCACTTTGCATCAAATATTTACATTACTACATTAACGGCTCTGGAATGTAAAGTAACCGCTATATATCTATTTCAGATATGTATGCGTACACAATTATTATAAAATGATGTTAATTTAATTATTTACGAAAATAATTTTAATTGACTGCATACTTTATTATATCCCAAAGCTAGTCACGGGTCTTTCCCACGGCTGGGGAAGGCCTGCAGTATAGTCCACCACGCTGGTCCTTTGTGGATCGGTGAAGGAAGATACGGGTTAGAGGCTAACCAATATTAAATTTAATTATTAGATAGTATTTTCATTTCATCAAGCGTTTCGGTGCGAGGCGCGGTACCGCGGTGTGTCGTGTCGAGGGCATAAAAGGTATTTAATTAAATGAAAGCCGGTCGCGTGCCACCGGATTGTTCTCGCGATTACACCCGGCGGCCGCGTCGGGCTCGCCCCAGGGCTACCGACTGGGCCGGGAATAGTACCATCATTTATTTTAAACAATTTTTAACAGTTTTACCGGTCTTATTAATGACACTGAATGGTGCTTAGCGTCACGATAGAATAAGTAATGAAACTGGAGAACATAATTATTACTAATTTTGAGGTAAAGAGATTAGTAACTAATAATGAAGTTTATTAAGGTTAATTACCTTTATATAATGATATGTTATCCTATATAGTAGCGGCGTATAATTAATTAGGATGTGATTAACGAAACGGCTAATCTACATAATGTTTACAAAGAAAATCATGATTTGAACGTTGATAAAGGGAGTTAGTTTCGAAAGCCGCAATATGCAGTGCAATATGAAATTCCAGTGTGTGTGTGTGTTCGTCGTTATTCTCCTACGCGGCTTGACGGATTTTGATGTTTTTTGTGTATTTATAGGACATCTGGAAGGTTTATAGTACTTAATTTTTGTAGGTGGCGCTGTTGTCAAGATTCAGATTTTTCCTATTTCGATATATTTTTTGGGTCCCTCACATAAAAAAATGTAAAATCTCTAATTTTCAGTTTTCCATCACCTCACAACATTTTATATATTTAATATTTCTTTAATAAATAAATCTACATCTAAATAAATATACTATATGAATGTATTGTTTATCTTGTCCCTCTGTAAGTGTTGTCTCGAATAAATAAAATAAAGGAATAGGTTCACATTAAATTGTCTAAATAAGGTATAAAAACGGATTTATGTTTGGGAATTACACCGAGGTGATGAACGCACCCTGGGATAGGTAAAGGAAACGACCACGTTTTCAGACGATGTATATAGATTGTATGTAGATATCTAACTAAATTTAAGCATCATTTCTCAAACAGGGCTAAAGTTCTATATGAGGTCGTAGATGTATTACTACTCCTGAGGACTAAGATGGTCGCCTCGCTATAAGTGTACTCGATAACCGCACCTCTCCAACCGAAATACAAGAATAACAATCACACGGGATCATTAGGGCGGCAGTGGTACTTCCTCGGACGCGCCTCAGGAGGAGGAGAACGCGTAGGTCAGAGATACTTACATTGCGTTTTCTAACTTGGTTTTGCAAGAGTAGAGTTGCATTGGCATCTTCTTTAGGCAAGTCTCTTGTTTCATTTTAAGGTTTATTACAAATGGCCATGGATGGCAGTGACCAGTTCACGTCTGTTTCCTGCGAAACTATTTACACGTTCTGTACAGTAAAAAAAAGATTTTTTTTCATGCCGCGCTGGCCGATCCTGGCAACCCTTACACTAATTAATAAATAGTAGTATTAACACCACTACCTGGACGTTCGATCAAAATAATGGGTACACGTACCATGAAATATTAAGTAGTTTTGACGCCAACGTGGACGCAATACGGTTAGATTTGCCTTGCGCTGTTTTAATTTATTAACGCTAATCGATCGCGTATTAAAATGTGAAACGTTCGACGTGGAATGAAATTGTACAACTCTACATTCATGTCGGTGTTTAATTGAATCGCATATTTTGCTAATACAATTCTGTGTATGTATTAACATAAAATTAGAAAATGTTAATACCGACGAGATCTCACGGTCATTCATCATCATCATCGACCCATTGTTGTCCCACACGGGGCTTCTCTAAGAATGAGAAGGGTTAGGCCAAAATCCACCACGCTGGCGTGTGGATTGGTAGACCTCTCACACATTCGAGAACTTTACAAAGAACTCTCAGATGTGTAGGTTTCCTCACGATGTTTTCCTTCACCGTCAAAGCAAGTGACAATTAATTTCTAATACGCAAATAACTTCGACAAATGAGAGATGCGTGCGAGATTCGAACCCCGGTCACGAAGCGTGAGAATTCGGAATCTTAATCATTAGGCTATCACGTCTTTATATTATGTCTGGATTATTTATAAGCTTTATGGATTTAAAAAAAAAAGGAATATGGTCTCAGACGCTTTATTTAAAAATGAATTGTTTTATTCCGAGTAGGCCGTTACTATTTATGTGGTGATGGTTTACTTATTACGAAACCCTTACATGAGTTGCTAGTTACTGAGTTAGTCTGCATGTTAGTCACATGTCACGTTTTAGCATTAGCTTAAACACGTTTCCAAAGTTTGTAGACCGTAATGCTCTGGGCAACTATTCGACTATAGCCCATTACTGTCCCATCGCTGGGTACCGGTCTCCCTTTGCCACCTAGACGAGGGATGAAGGATAAAGCGGGGCGCTTAACAAATGAAATCAAAAGATAACGAATTGGATTCGTTTAATGTAGGCCTGCGGGGATACTTACAATTACATTTTTTCTTAATCTACTATCAGATGGGAACGCGTAATACGTATAACCCTTTCTTAATTAATATTTATGCTTTCCACGACCAAACCGACCGACATTGACAATGATTTATTTGTGAAGATTTAATCACGACCGAACGTGACAACCCCAAAATATGTCGACCTCCTTATAAATAAATCCTTGAATAACAAGCACTTTCTGTTGAATGCCGAGATTGGATCAGCTTTACTCCTATTATAATTATTTTTATATTCATAACGAGCTTACGCGCGTGGCTCCGTCCACGATCAACCTAAAGCTTTAAATTTTTACTTACACATCTCGATCTCATCGGGCAAATTGACGTCTGTGTAGTAATGTACAGTTTTAAAGTCTCAGCTATCTTTAAATCAAAGACATACCCCTTAATTTTATTAATTTGTTGTTGCTTTAAAGTTTGTAGAAATTACGGCGTTTGCCTACGGCCGCATTGACGCCACTGTTTTTTGTCTTATAGTTCCAGTACAATGCTACTACATCTGCTAGAATACAGTATCGCTACGCTGTTTCTGTTTTTTATAAAGGCTGTAGTGACGCAGATTCACTTTTTCGAGGCGTTCCATATTAGTCCTCAGCAGTATCAACGCACGTGTGATTATTTCAGGTATCAATCCTGTTCTATGTGGATACAAACATCAAGGGGGTTGCATATTTCTTTTCTGTTTTCATTATATAGAAAACATATAGAATTTATAGATTAAAAATTTTCCAGTAGAAGCGTATTATCGGGGCCATTTAAAACGTTTTAAAAAGTTTGTAAAGTCCGGACTTGTTCTCGTACCGGCGACGACTTAAAATGAGGTTAAAATGAGATGGCAAGAACCTGTTTCCTGACGGGTGTGACAGTAATGAATACGATTTGATTAGTGAATTACTAAATATCGGCTAAATAGCAAATTACTTACGTGACAGATCTAAAAAAAAACACTTATAGTGAAGAAATTATCAGGAACATTTATTTTTTACATGATTACCACTTAACATATTTGTATATTAAATAAAGTATATCCCTTCATAATAATCGGATGATTTTTATACGTTTTATTTTATTCGTAATATATTAACTCCAAAGGCATTATTTTGTTTTAAATAATGTAAAATAAACTTTTCTGAATCATTTTCGTACGAAGGCGTACAAAGTATCATTAATCCTATAAAGTTGAAACATAATTTATATTGAAATTTAGCCGATACGTCTTATTTAGGGGTTGGTAAATCGAATTCAATCAAAACTCTTTCATCCCTTCTGAATATTAAAATATTGACTGTGGACAGTTATTAATATCGTCTGATTTGTTACTTTATTAATTATAATTAACGTCGTAAATATGCAAACATGTTCACTTTTAATAAACGTCGTTCATCAACCATCGCTAAGATGGTTGTGTGTAACATGCGTGTCCATGAATAACATGGAGGCACACTTAAATAAACATCCAGGCTAAAAATAGAAATCGTACATTTCGTTTAATGTTTGCCTAGAATCGTACCTGCTATTTTACTAAGGAAATTTCTTAATTAATATGGTGTTAAAAAAATGTAAGAATGGACAATTGACATAACTATCAACATTTGCACATTATTTTATTGTCATATTACAAAGGGCGAACTTAATGCCTACTAGCTATCCTTGTCAATAAATCCAATGTGATATAGAGATTTTGCGGTAGGTGATGAGAATAATTACATTAAAGGTGAACACCGAATGTTTAGACTAGTATTTGCCTAGCGGTCGACATACGATCGTACTTCATTAAATTTGTAAGTTTTTTATTAAAGAAGATACCTATGTAATCATCCGCTGGTTATGGAAAAATAACATTTTGAAGTTACACAAAATTCAGTTTGAAATTCATTCGGTCAATCTGACATTAACTCTTTGGTGACTATCTCTACTCTGTGTGACTGTTTGAACGTAGACTATTGTGTGTTTAACGTTTGTTGAATATTTTATTTTACTTTGTTTCACGTATCGGTAACACATATTTACATAAATTTTAGCTTACTGCATTCCTTCTCCATATAAACTTTAACAATGCCATATCTTACACTCCGTGCGCAATATACTTAGAAAGTTTTCTCCTCGCGTATAAATATATAGATACTTAATATAATTCGAGTAGTAGTAATATTACATTACATACATAACGGAAATATTTAAAAGGTGAAAGGTAAAGGTGATGTAAGTTTTTATATTTTTGTTTGACATGATTTAAGACAAGCTTACATTTTACAACGAGAGAACTCTTAAAGATCGATGGCGATAAAACAACACTCGGTGTCCGTGCAGAGGCGCACCGAACGCACGCCGAAGTGCACATCGCGCCGCCACGGCGGGAGTATGAAAACCAATATTTATCTATCGGTCCCGCAGCGAGTGTGTGCTCAAGCCATTATGTCGAGAGGATCAGCGCACTGTGTACGTATATTGGAAAAATTGCTACTCGAACGGTGTAAACATGGCTTGATCAATATTAGCTTGCCCTTATGAGTCCCTGGTACTATCCGAAACGTTTAATACAATAATCTGTTTGTTTAATTTCTTGTATACCTAATTATGTTTATTTTATTTGGGGGAAAATGAGAATAGTGATGGTCCAGTGGTAAGATTCCGATCTCTCACATTGGGTGTACGGCGTTCCAATCACGCACACACCACTGATTTTCAAAGTTATGTGCGTATTAGAAATTAATTATCACTCGGTTTATCGGTGAAGGAAAGAATCATGAAAATCGTGGTGGATTATCACTAGACCGTTATCGTTCTGAGCGGAGACTTGTGCCCAGCGGTGCGAAAGTAGTGGGTTGATGATGAGAGGAAAAGTTTTAAATGTATGTATGTAGTATTATATAAACATTTCTATTACATTGCATGAGTTACCTAAACAAAATACCAAATGATTTTAAAGACTCCTGTGTTTACAATAAATTGACGTAACGCAAATAAAACGTTTAATACATATTTAATTATGCCTTATATTAGACGGATGTTCCCTACACAGACAGGGAATAGAGATACTAATTATAATTGTAACACCTTATTTACCTATTGTTCACAATAAACGAATTTGAATATGAAAAAAAAACTACACCACTACACTCAGAACCGAAACACTAAACAGGATTGTGACGGAAGTGAACACATAGCGAGTATAATTCATCTCGCGGTTCAATATACGCATATTTATTGGCTCGGTCTCTTTGTGGCAGTTTTCAATATTTCACCGCCGTGCGCCCTCGTTTATATCCGAAACCCCGGTTAAAAGGTTTCGTGAATTGAAGTCACCGACTTCGATTCGCAAAAGGGGACGTTGGGGGCTGATGGAGAGTGCTACTTTAAAATACATTTTATTAGTAAGTTATATACATTTTTAAAATGTATCCAAACTAAGAAGTTTCTATACATTTTATAAATTGAGCAAGTTACGAGATAATA
>DWKL01003768.1:0-11192 GCA_018249415.1 Phareas burnsi
TTGTTTACAATTAGCCTTGCAATATTCCTAAATGAATACTGTTAGTGCGTTTTCAGCACTATTGCCTAATGTTACTGCCAAGCCGAGGGCTTAGTTCAACGCAAACTCTGTAACAGTGATGCGGTTTTCTGTTCAACGGTCGCAGACTTTATCTAATTTTAGCTTAGTTACAGATCAAGCAGTGAAACACTGTGTGGCTTTGTTAGTACCACTCGTGTAGACTAGTTATAGCATCCTATTATAGAAACAAGCTCTTATTTACTTTTATTGTCTTTTAAGATGTAACGATGTGTTATAGAAATGTTTACTTAGTTTGAAGAAAGGCTAACAGTGGAAAGATAATATTATCGAATTGTTATTACGCTTTGGCAAAATAAATATATGTAAGTATTACGGTAAACTACGGTTAGTTGTTCATTACTTTAAATAGTCCAAAATGAGAGCAGGTCTATGGTTAGGAATGGATCCAAAAACGGATGAATAGACAGAGGGTGCTGTAGAGTCGATATTCTTAAAGGTCTCGGAAACTACTATTGCTAGGAAAAGATTGCAGATTATCATCAACCCATTAATGTTCCATTGGGCACTGGGTACGGGTCGTCTCTCAGAATGAGAATGGTCAGGCCATAGTCCACCATGCTGGCCTCAAGTCGGATCAGTAGACTGCACACATCTTCAAGAACTTTATAGAGAACTCTCAGCTGTGTAGGTTTCCTCGCGATATTTTACTTCACCGTTAAAGAAAGTGATAATTAATATCTAATACGCACATAACTTCGAAAAATCAGAGGTACGTGGGGGGTTCGAATCCCGGACCTCTAGTGTGAATGGCCGAAAGCTTAACCATTAGGCTATTACAATAACTGCTAATTTAAAAATGAAATAATATATCATAATTTTCAAAATAGTGACGTTATACGATGCTAGCGCAAAACATCAAACTATAGGTGGTAAAATAATAAAACAATATATTTCATTGAATATATGTTGTGTAGTATGAACTATATAAAAAATATTCGTACCATTTTATATTTCCTGGAATTAACATAATGCGTAGTACAAGTATTAAAATGGAAATAAAAATATATTTGGTAACGCAATATGCGTAATATGTATGGGTCGTTTGTGTTACGTTTATGGTGCCGTAAAACCTTGCAATAAAATTTGTCTGAAACCACCTCAAGGAGGGAATGAGCTTATAAGTGTATATTCACAACAAAATTCGAGGTTTTATTCATATTAGCAAGTATAATACTTAATATTGTCCCGAAATTGTATTGAAAAAAAGGATTATGTTATGTAGGGTTGACACTTACACGAGTTCTATCTTACTTCTCAGAGCTAGCAACGTCTTTGGGCGACCCCAAGTAGAATTTCAATACATTTTAGGGTTAATTACACATGTCAATGGATAACAGAGACTATTTTCCAAAAGTGGACCACATGATTTTTTGTAGCTGTAACCTTTTTATGTCCCAAGGGGACGGTTCTCTCTCTACAACTGGGGAAGGCTTGGAGCATACTCCACCACGCTGCTCCAATGCTAATTAGTTCAAATACAGTTTAGGGACCGTATCGAATATTTTCAACCGCCCAAACCTTTAATAGCTGTAACGTTTTTCATGTCTCACGGGGTCGGGTCTCTCTCCACAACTGGGGAAGGCTTGGAGCATACTCCACCACGCTACTCCAATGTTAATTAGTTCAGATACGGCTTAAGGGCAGTATAGGATATTTTCAAGCGCCCAAAAGGCTTCCGACAAGGTTTAAGGACAGTATATGATATTTCCAAAAGGCTTCCGACAAGGTTTAACGACTGCTACCTAATGATAATTAAGAGGATCGACAACTTAACATGGCCTCCAGAGCACGGAAACTCACATAAAATGTAACCACTAGGGGTCACCCGTCAAACACCCGCGCACGAATTTGCTTAACTTTGTAGACAGTTACAGTATCGGCAAGCCGCGGGGCTATGCGCTCTTCTTTTCATTTTATACTTCTACATAGCGCAAGAAATGACAATACTATGTGCTGTTCCCATGCTACAGATTAATGATGGTAGTAATGTCTGTGGTGGTTACGGCACAACAAATACCTATCTTTGTTTAAAGCATTGCTTACACTGTGTTCTGATGTAAAGTGTATGGTCAAGATTTACTTGCGAGTGTATATGGCGGTTCAATTTAGATTTCAGCTGTTAATGCATCTGCAATTGAATACAGTTAGCTTTCTATCATATTTGAGGTTGATAACAATTTATGTGGGCCATAAATTGAAACTGACAGTTTAGTCCGACATGTACTTTGGCTACAACCTCCTGTATGTTCCACTGTTGGGCAAGGGTCTCACAGGATGTTGCTTAACTTTGTAGACTGGATACGATCATCGCAAGCCGCGTGTCTGCGCACTTCATTACTTGTATTTTTTATGATACGAAAAACTTATGCCTTTATTTTCTGTTATGTGATGTCAATCAATCAATATCCATATGGTGCAGTGTTAACTATATTGATCTGGCACATTCTTCCGGGTTCAATTCCCGATCAGGAACTTATCTTTCATCTTTTTTTATCGTTTTCTACACTCATGATCCCACACTAGGATTCCTTGTATCTTAGGTACCTTGAATACATACAAAGACGAGAACATAAACACACAGATTCAGAATATAAATCTCAATTCATCATTGAAGCGTCTGCCTGATCGGGGACCGAACCCGAATCTTTGGTGTATCAGACTGGCATGGTTGCCTTTGCTCCATATGGTACGTTACTAACGCGTAATAATAAAGGAACTAAGATTTGACTTTGTATGTGTCTACAGGAACCACAACAAGGAAACCCTAATGTGGCTTCATAACCAATAGCCGCAGAACGTTCAGCGAAAAAGAACAGGATGAAAATTCTTAACATAATTCAAAATTTCCTCCTAAACTTAAACTTTACACATAGACAATGTTCTATGGGTACCAGGTTTAGAACTTAAACATTCCGTCACATACAAATCCAAGCAAACGTCCATTAATTTAAAGGCTTGCACTAAATAATCCGTCCCAAGGTTACGCCTTTATAATGAGTTTTCCAAAATACTATTCCGCACCTGGGTAAATCCTTATAGCTTTAAATTGTGACCCGAACTTTAATACAGGCTTCGTCGTATTGCCAGATTGCCACCTGCGATAAAATGCTCGTATCATGGATGCGGTCTTCTAATCTCAGTCTACGGTGCTAAGAATAGAGTCTAAATTTAAATGGAGCGCCGTGAGTGAACTTAAGTGCAAAATTCTAGTTGTTGTTAGAGAAACTACATCACATGTGTAGTGTTATTGCTGCAGTTACTCCTAAGCAGGTGAATAAATTAGAAACGCTTCTCTCTTTGTTTTGCAGCGAAGAGAATTATGGTAATTTTAAGCTTAAAATGTGAAGTAAGTTTTAAAGAAAGTTCACCCTCTTTACAGCGTGCACTTAAAGTTGTTAGTTACGACGCGAGTGGCGCTACGGTCGCCATACCAGTGTGACACGCAGAGGGTTTCGGGTTCGATACCCGGCCGGGTCTTCTAAATTATGAATTTAGATATCTGTTCTGGGTTTGGGTGTTTGTGTAGTCCTAGTGTGCGGCTATGAGTGTAGAAAGCGTTTGTCTTGTTTGTTTGTTTATTGAATATCGTATATTTATTATTGTGTGTTTTACGTTCGTCTGGAAAAAATAATTTTGTAAAGCGTTTTGTTCTGTCTCTTTAGGTATGTATAGATATTAATATAACTTTATATGTGTGCAATGATGCGAAAAATTTTCTGTGACGTCAATGTGACATTTCCTATTTCCTATTATAAGAAAACCAGCAGACCCAGCCACGGGTTGCTGTAGCTTTCTTATATTTCGTTCAATTATTAGTTATTATAATTGGTATTGTTAAGGAAAAGAAAAATCAGATTAAAAACTATTCTATCTCTCAAGTTCAAACAAAACTAACTTTAAAAAAAAACATAAAAATCCGACAGTTTCGGAGTTTATCCCGGACAAACATTGTGAATTATATATAATAGATATAAGTGGTATGACTTTAATACCACAAAACTGTGATGATGGAATCCAGGGTCATATCATTGTAATATCAAAAGTCTTGTTTTTAACCATTGGATAAAATAAAGGTGTAAAATACTGTTATATTTTAGGTTTTGTGAATATATATATTTTAGGGAAAACACACAAATAAACTAAATTTTGTTAAATGCTCGGCCGAAAATTATTGTCAATTCGGCCCATTGAACCACACAACGTGTTTCTTGATAATATTGCAGCTAAAAATTCAAGAATTTACTATGTACTTATCTTTTAATAACACCAACAAAGTGAACACTATCAATCAAATGCAATATATACACTGCGTACTCAAAGAAGGGATGAACGTGAATACAGTCCACCTGATCCTAAACATTTACTGTTGCCCATGAAAGTTTTCAATCAATCTAAAAGTGCATTGAAGTTGTAGTAAGTATATATAATTATATATGTACTATGTCATCACCAACCCATTAATGTCCCAGTGCTGCGCACGGGTCTCTTTACAGAATAAGGTTACGCCATAGTGCACCACGCTGGCTAGGTGCGGATTGGTAGACTTCACACACCTTTAAGAACTTTATAGAGAACTCTTACATGTACAGGTTTCCTCACGACGTTTTCCTTTACCGTTAAAGCAAGTGATAATTAATTTTGTAATACGCATATAAAACCAGAGGTGTCGGAACCGAACTCCAGACCTCCAGTATGAAAAGCTAGAAACTTAACCAATAGACTATCATTGCTTATTATATACTATATAAGTAATAGTAAGCATCTCAATTACACGAGAAGTGAATACGCACTTTGCTTCCTTTACACCATTAAGAAAATGTCAACAGCGTTTAACAATACTGTTGTAAAACAGAAATAAGTGCGGTGGTGGCTCCGGAGTCGATCCACGGAGGGCTGAGTTTGTGCTCCAGTTAGCGCGCAGTACATATGAACGCGCCTGCCAAGGTACACAAACCCATTTCAGGGGCATCGCGCCCCTCCAAGTTCGACCGCCTGATAGCAGACCGCTTCGGCGGGAGCTCCTGAGATCGGCATTCTCCGATCCTCAAGAAGGCCAGTGATAGTCGACAATGAGGACCGAAAATTAGCAACCGACAACCATGTTTTGATATTACAGTATAATATTTTAATTAATATTGTGATATTGTGCATAAATATTAGGTATCACCGGGAGGTATATTTCTCCTAGAGACCTCGAGACCCCTACCAATACTCATCCTTTTCCCTCCTCCCCGGCCACAAGGTGCTATATCTTAGGCATTAGTCAGACGTCCCCCTCGTCGTCTCGTCGTCACAAAAACTTTTACCATTTCGAAAAAATTTACCTCTCCTAAGAAATTATTAATCTGCTCTGTCCACCAAAACGCACAGCCAATTGCAATTTATTTGATCGCTAGGTAACGAATTTTTTAGAAAGTTTGTCTATATGTTTTCTATTTATTGAGAAGTTAACATTTTTTGATGTTTACTTGATCAGTGCTCTTCCGATCTAACGTCGTTCGCCAAAACACTGTCAATGGCCATGATAAAATTTGATGGGGCCGCCTGCCTGCCAGACTCGTCCCGCGCACTCGCGTTACTGTCAAGTCTTTCAATCCAATTTTAAATGTTCGTGCTCAGCCTCTCAAATGTCGATCGCAGAAATTGCTTTACAGCGCTTTAAAATGTAATGCCTTCAGCTTTTCCAGCGCAAATCGTTGGCGGTGTCAACATTTTGTGTTTACAGTTGAAGACTTTGGATGCTTATGGAATATTTTTCACGGCAAGAAGAGCCATATGAGTAAGAAAACATTATGGCCATGAATTACAAGAAATTAGAATTGCATTGTCAATTTTGAAACATTAATAGTATTTGCAATACTTCACATTTATTAATTAGCTAAATTATTATTTAGCTGCTAAGTATTAGAATGACTGTTTTAAAATTCTGTTAATGACAACTAATTTAAAATTAAATTTATAAAAAAGTAGTAAATCAAAATTTGTATAACATTATACATATAACTTAGTATGTCTGCTGGAATCCACTCGTTATCTTTATCTTTTGATCACCAGAGTCCAATGCACCGATCTATACCAGAATATAGGTAAGCCACCGGTATTGACAGAGGGTGTACTGTTTGTTTAGGTAACGAAGTTTGGCTGTCGGGACATGGTTCATTACTCAAGTGTTTAACTTTAGACAATAAGGGGCTGCCGTCGATACGTATCGTCTGATCAAAGTGAGACCCTTTTACAGATATTTACTTAATAGGATTTGGAGGTAACTGGTAACTACTGGTCCTGTTTGGTGTAACTCAAGTGCACTCTTAAATATAAAGATTGCCCGGAAAGTTTATATTTTCTGGCGTATGACCTGGTAAATAACGACCCGCATGGCGCAGTATTCTCCATACACATCTGCTACGTAGAGGTTTCCAGTTTAAATTTCCTGGGCAGGTGGGCAAGTAAATGGTGAATTTAGATATCTGGTCTAAATCCGGACGATCGTATACTCGTCTTTATGTGGGTCCATGATAGCCACGATAGAGACAATTCTTGCGTAGGGCTATGAATGTAAAAAGCAACAATCGTAAATCTTAGGTATGATTCCGAGGTGCTATGGATTGTAACACATGCATTTATTGTAATTACAACCGTCAACAAGATCTCATATTTACATCATTCATTAAAATGCTAAAAGATTACGTTCGTCGTACATCCTCCTTTTCAATTACAGTTAATCTGAAGCGAACATGACGTCATGAAATATTTACAACATTCATCCATAAATGCTATAAATTCAAAAGTAACTCTGTCTGTCTGTTACCTTTTATCGTCTACATCTCTAAACTGATTTCAATCAAATTTGGCAAGGACATAACTTGCATTCTGTAGAAGGATATAGGCCACCTTTACATTTGAAAAATAGACAAAACTACTTCCTCAGTTATAATATTAATGTAGCTAAAGATTTCTACACAATCACGCCAAAAAATGCGTGCGTATGAGTTCTCGTGAGTTGATTACACATAATACAGAACATATTTTTACATCTCATCACACATATAGAACTCATGTTAATCACACTTCATAATACACATTACATTATACAGAAGTATGTAAAAGTGACGAGCAGTGGGGCGGTAACCATACCTGTCTGAGAAGCAGAGAGCTCAGGGTTTGACACCCGTCCGAGCAGATGTCTAAACGATAAATTTATATTTCTGTTCTGGGTTTAGGTCTGTATGTACTTATCTTTGTATGTGTTCATGGGACCTATGACACATTAATCCTAGTGCAGAGCTGTGAATGTAGGAATGCTTAAAATTATAATAGCGTTATTAATTCTCTTCTTTTAAAATGGACCCGAACGAAGTCACAGGTATATGTAGTTTTCAATAAATCGACCAATAAACCAATAAGAAATTCAAATGTCCATTGTGAGGCGATTTGTCAAATCTGCATAACACCATCAATTCATTTCGCAAGACGTCGTCACAAGTGTCTGCTTCGGGGCCGAGCCCACGCGCTTGATTTGCGACGTCTGCGCTGGTAGGTGGGAACCGGAGCTATTCTACTATAAGTAAATATCTTAAATGTAAGCAGTAATAGCCAAGTAGCTAAGATTCCGCCGCTGGGTGTCCCGAGTTCGAATTCCGTACTCACCTCTGATTTTTCGAAGTTATGTGCGTATTAGAAATTAATTATCATTTGCTTTAACGGTGAAGGAAAACATCGTGCGTAGGTTACCTACGCATCTGAGAGTTCTTTGTAATTTTCTCGAAGGAGTGTGAAGTTTACCAATCCGCACTTGGCCAGCTTGGTAGCCTAACGTAACCCATCTCGTTCTGAGAAGAGAACCGTGCCCTGTAGTGGAATATTAATAGGGTGATGATGTTTACAGGCTTCATTATTGAGAACGCTTAGAGCTTATTTAGCTAAAGCTTACTTAGGTTTGCTTGATCAAAAATCTTGTGAATGGGTTAATAGATTAACTAACATTACAGGTATGACTGTATGTGTGACAAACACGTTGCGAATCAGGTTAATGATTTCTCTTTTATTTGAATGAATTTGATAAGAAATGCTTGGTTTTACAGCAATTATTTGCGTTAATGTTTATTCTATATTCTTGTAGATATTATTTAAAAGTTATCTGTTTGTATTTCGTGTCTGCAGGTTTGTGTTTGGTTTTATGATTTAAGTCTAGTAATTTTATTAAAATTCACTGTATCTCGGACACAACTTGGTATTGACGTAAAAGTCTCATTAACATAAATTTTATTTGTTTAAAAATATTTTCTCTATGTATTTTTAACAAACGTTTCCTAAATTCATAGCGTCACACTAGGATATTTACCTTACGTCGTGGGCGCCATGGGGACATACAAGAAGACACAAACACCCAGACCCAGAACAGAAATCTTGATTCATCAGTTAGATGTCTGCCTGGCTGGGAATCGAACCCGGAATCCTGTACGTGTCAGACCGGTACAGTAACCGCTGCGTCACGCTGGTGTATTGATATTATTATATCAAATATAAGTATTAAAACAAACTAGCTATGGAATAGCCCGAGTGCTCCTGCCAGGACGTGGGATGATTATGTCAGCCGGCTGGATCATGCTCTCCTTCGTTTCTTATTGCATATCAAATCAGAGATATGAATACATTTATCAAGATATGAATACAATATTTATTAAAGCTGGATACGTTATTACTACAATAATGTTTGGAATACTGTTAGTGACTGGGTGGGTGGAGATGGATGATATGATTCCGTAAATAAAGTGATGAGTGTGATAATAGTTTGTTTGTACACTATAATATGAGTAGGTTATCATTAAATGATTTATGATCCCGGTGCGCTACATGGGGTTCTTCAAGAAAGGTGCAAAAAGAGCTCTTCTTCAAAGCCGGCGATGCATTGGCGACTCCTCTGGTGTTTCAAATGTCCATAGGCGACGGTGACCACTTCCCATCAGGTGGCCCGTCAGCCTTATCGTTAGGTGTAGTTATAAAAAAAAATATCTCAAACTGCACTACGACATAATAATTTTATAATCTCAGATCGTAATCCAGTTTGTGATTGAGGTATTGATAATTATTTAAATGTCCAATTTTATTATTTGATATAGTCTCACATTTAAATCGGGTTTGTTGTTGAGATATTGTTAACAATTGTGACTATTTTCTTTATGTGAGAAGAGTACCAAACGAGCGTACAGGCCACCTGATGTTAAATGATCACTGCAGCCCATAACACCAACATCTAACCTCAACTAAGATTGTTCTCCTATTTGAGGTTGTACGTAGATGCATTACTACTCCTGAGGACTATGATGGTCGCATCGCTGTAAGTGTGCTCAACAACTTCATCTCTCCAACCGAAACACAAGTATTGCTTCATGGCGGATTACGAAAGCGGCGGTGGTACTTCCCCGGACGAACTATAGTTCTACCATCTATAAAATGTATCTGAATAATAATTGTGATGATCTCAATGCATGAACGCCTGCAGCACCACTTTGAACTTGTCACGAAAGATTTTTTTTTTTAAATCACAATTTTATTAAAAACTTCAGTCGTCTAGGTCGCTGTGCAAATTTCCTCATCACGTTGTTAATAAATTTAGCATCCTCCTCTACTCTTTTCTTGTGTGCGCTTATGCACAGGCCGCTTAGCTTCGCGTCGCCATAATCTACATTTTATATTTCCTTACTTAATGGTACAGTGTATAGATGCAAATGCTCCTCACTGAAAGTCATCCTGGCGGCGTCTATGTCTGAAGTCTTAGCTATAATGATGTTACATACCAAATCCACGTTTTAAATTATGGCCAAATTATGACCAAAACAAAGGGTATTTTTTTTAAAACTTTTGTGCTACCTAATACCTATACCACGTTTCAAATGATGGCCAAATTATGACCAAAACAGAGGGTATTTTTTAAAATCTTTGTGCTACCTAATAACTACATAGATGTCATATGCAAGAGTTTAAGGTATCAAAATAGATAACTTTCAAATAGTGACATTTTTAAATCGTACCAATTACGATAACCTCAAAATGTCGAAATCGTTTAGATGTTGGATCACGGCATTTTAGCTTAAGGGCACTAGAGCATTCGTTTAATGCTGGCTCTATGCTTTTTCTGTCTTATTGGTGGGCATTACCATTATCAATATAACCGAGAACGCTCAGAATATTTTCCACCACGCTGCTCCGAGATTGGTATAGTGATTTCTATTATTTTGGTCTATTATACTTCGTAGTTATTTTAATGTGTAAGTTTAGGGATAGCTAAGATGTGAACGACCGCAGTTTTAATCCAATTTGGGGTAGGTTAAAAACGTTGGAATCAGTGATAGTGGTTGTAATTGCGATCTCTTACACTGGAGGTCTAGGATTCGAATCCCGTACGTACCGTTGATATATCAAAGTTATCTGCGTATTAGAAATTAATTATCAGTTGGTTCAACAGTGTAAGAAACCATCGTGAGGAAACCTATATGCTTCAAAGTTCTTTGTAAAGTTCTCTAAGGTGTGTGAAGTCAACCAATCCACAGTTGGCCAGCGTGCTCAACTATGTCTTAACCTTTCTCATTCTGAGTGAAGACCTGTGTCAAGGGGGATATTAATGGATTGATGATGATGATAACGACATCTATTGGTTCCAGGGAGTCCTGTTTACAGTTAAACTAAAAAAGCCTACAAGGACAAGATGTTTTTTTCTGAGAGTTAAATAAATATACTATATAACGCTTTCTCCCATACCAAATCCATCTTAACGTCTCACTCTAGGACTTCCGGTATCGTACGTGTCACATGGCCTCACACAAAGTGTAATTCCCAAACATCCAAACTTTTAAATGTAAGTTAATTATTAAGATTTTTTTAATATTGATTTGGGTGACACATTTACTTTATAATACTTTGTAAAGGGGATTTTAGCAACATCGATGTTTTAATGGTGTTCTTGTCTTGAGGTTACAGTTAGCAGTTAGCAGTTAGTTAGATTACAGTTACAGGTTTTTTTTTTATTTTTTTTTTTATTTGTATAGTAGCAAACGAGCATGCAGGCCACCTGATGTTAAGTGGTCACCGCAACCCATGGACACCCACATCCA
>DWKL01003769.1:0-11191 GCA_018249415.1 Phareas burnsi
GAGTAGTGACGCATCCGTATACAACCTCAAACGGAACTTTGGTTTTGTTTGGGGTTGGATGTGGGTGTCCATGGGCTATGGTGACCACTTAACGTCAGGTGGTCTGCATGCTCGTTTGCTACTTTACACATATAAAAAAAAAAAGTTTAGGCTCTGCAATGATGAAACAGTCAGTCATTTTATATATGTATGTATACAAAGTATTCTACATTCACAGCCCCTTACTGGGATTCCCCGTGTCATGCTTGCTATAGACACATCAAAGACAAGTAATATCTATTATTCCCACAACAGAAATCTTAATCCGTTATTTATATGTCTGCCTCTCTGGAGATCGAAGCCGGAATCCTCTGCATGTCAGACAGGTATTGTGATCACTTCATCCCGCAGGTCGTCATTAAGGTACAGAATTTGCCCTCGCGGCCTAGCTCGCTGTCCATCGATTTTAAATTTTGGCAACAGGCCTATATTTCTCTATCTCTACAGTCTTCTATTTTGAATGGAAATCCCGTCAAAAAATACAACTATATTTATGGGCTTTCATAGTTTAATTTGATTTAGTTGACAAAAACGCATTATGTAAATTACATTTGAAATTTGGTTTCATAATTAAAACCAAATATTTTATCATTCTTCATATTAAAGTACAATTAACATGTAGAAAGATGGCGGAATTTTAGTAGAATGGCGCGAGACGACTATACTACGCACGTATCTTTAAATATACAAGTGTACATATATACATATATTAGGGAGTATTAATAAACACTGAGTTAGTGAATATGAAAACTTCACGCGTCGCATTCGTTATTAAATTAATTTAAGTCTTATGAAATGTGTGTCGTATTTATTATTTAACGAAGCTTTGAGGCTTATGAGTGTGCGTATCATTCATTACTGGAAAATGAGAAATGCTTAAGGAAATTGCGCATTTTAAACGCATATCTAATTGTGAAATGCGACCGGAAGTGCGTACTAAGGAGGTGTGAATAAATACGAGCGTGGCGTTGCCGCGACCGTCACGCTCGCAATGTGACATCCACGCCGCGCCCCAGTCCTCTCAGCGTCGCGTCGCCGTCCCGCCCCGCCCGCTGTCTGACCAAACCTTAAGCATCGCGCGTGTGGATATGTGGGTGCGTGTGTACAAATTGAAGTAAGTAAAAGCAGGAAATTTGAAAATAAAATACGTAAATACGTCTATTTGTAAAAAAATAAAAACTTGTGATATGGTTATTATAAATTATTACGGAAAATAAAATGGTCCTGATCGAACTGTAGTGTACGATGCATTGAACCTTTATAACCATCTAATGTATGGAAATAAAGTTAGTATTTTTCAAGCCTTCAATCGTTTTACTTCACTCCAACATCTAACATTACAGAACGGTATAGTTAGACTATGCAAGAGAGTTGCGAAAAAACTTGTAATGTATAATTCTGAAATTGAATCCGAAATGTGCTAGACATAAAAAAACTGCCGAACACGCGCAGTGTCGTGTGTGTTGTTAAAATACGTTCTGTTTTCAAATACGTGTAACATGTTTATTGTTTTACGAAGCTTCTGGTTTTATAAGTTGCCAGTATAATACCTATTATATGTTCTGTTATGTTTATGACATTGCGTATAAATTACAAATGAACAAACGTCAAAGATATCTCGTATAATTTACAAATGAACAAACGTTAAAGATATCTCGTATAATTTACAAATGAACAAACGTTAAATATATCTCATATAATTTACAAATGAACAAACGTTAAATATATCTCGTATAATTTACAAATGAACAAACGTTAAAGATATGTCGTATATTTTACAAATGAACAAACCTTAAATATATCTCGTATAATTTACAAATGAACAAACGTTAAATATATCTCGTATAATTTACAAATGAACAGTGGCAAACGTTGAGGATATATATCAATTATTTCCATCTTAGTCGGTCCGGAATGCCAATTTGCACATTACAGAGTGTAAATAAATACAAATGATAATTGCAATCAAGAGCCACGTTTTATGAATTGAAATTAAGGTAAAAATCGTCCCTTACTCCTCATAACTTTAGATTTTACTCTTAAGGAGATTGTGGAGATTTTATTTGTATGTATATATAATTGGCGAGTTTTACTGACATTGGCGTTATGCCAAATTAATGTAAATGCAATCATTTACAACTTTACCCCAGTTTTATATTTCGGGATTTGGTTATTTGGGTTGGCGTACTATTATGCATTTTATTAATAAAAATAACCTAGTGACAGATAAAAGAGAGAGAGAGATTATTAAGCGTGGATACATAATTAATATTGCTATTGGCACTATTTGGATGTTGTTCTGTAGCCTTTTATGTATGTTCAGTAGTCTTCTTTTGTTTATAAAAAGATAGTTGTAGGTTGTTATAAGTAGTAGAACTATAGTTCGCCCGGGAAAGTACCACAGTGAAGCAGTTTTAGAGTTTCGGTTGGGCTGGTGCAGTTGCCGGCGACACTTACAGCAAGACAACCGTCTTAGTCCTCAGGAGTAGTGACGCATGTATGTACAACTTCAATTTTATTTGAGGTCAGATGAGGGTGCCCATGGGCTGCACCGACCACTCAACATCAGGTGGCCTGTACGCTCGTTTGCTACTCTTCAAACATCAAAAATATAAATATATTATTTTCAAACACCATAAGTCAAGTCTTCATAATTATATAGGTATTGTTAAACCCATATTGAAATAAAATAAACAACCTCAACACACGTTCTATTTCACAGGAAGAACTTTAATAAATATTATATTTAGATACTGCTTCCAGTGGGCCGTTTTGGTGCCAACATTGTTAAATATAATGGTTATAATTCTGGTAAATGCGAAATTACTTCCGAGAATCGCAACAAAATATATTTTAACAAAGTCACATCATAATTGAATGTTTCATATTCAATAACTTCATGTTAATTTGCTGATATTAATTCAATGTTATGATATCATATAATTCCATTAATGCACATTTTGTTGACGATAAAACGGTTTGAGCTAACAAAACGGTTCATTACTTTATACGAGGAATGTTATCCAAAATCAAGGGATTTGTGAACGACTCATACAACCAGATGTTGAACCTGAGCCTGTAGAGAAAACCTTCTTCATTTTAATATGAATACATTTCTCACAAACCTCTGTTTATTATGATTATTCTACGTGAACTTTTTTTACTCAACTGTGGGAGAAAGAAGGTAATGTTTTTCGAGTGTAAGTATGTATTCGAATGTAACCCCCCAAGGCCTCCGTCAAGGTTTAACAACTACTGGATGATCACAAGCGGGTTCCACTTCCTATGTACCTTCCGAAGCATGCAAGCATGCATGAAGTTTACTCAACGCTAGCAGTCACCCATCCAACGGGGACCGCACCCAATGTTACTTAACTTTGTAGATCGGTTACGATTTACGCCAGATGCGGAGATAAGCCGCACAAAAATATTTACCTCATAAAAAAATATCGCTTACCCTTCACCAAACTCCGTCCGACACTGCTCGTCTAGAGTGAACACGTAGCTTGACAACTCCTTAGCGCCTCCTAACACCACACCGTCATCCCTGCTGCGTTCGTGGAGACACCACCATTTCCTTGATAAAAATTCATAAATGAATTAGCAATACGCGATTAAACAGTATTGTATATTTCTTTAACTTTATTATAATATATAATGAAATGTATATTATTCGAAAGGTTATTATTATGTTATAGATGTGAAGTAAACAAAAATATATGAAAAATGGTTAACTGAAAATTATGACACAACTCGACCTCACTATAGGGGTTTCACACATAAAGGTCTATTAGCATGGTTGATAGAAAAAGCAAAGGTTTAAACGCGTAAATCGAAAACCAAATAGAAGCATTATGATTACGTTCATGGCTGTATAAGCTTAGATACCTTTGCCTACCGTGCTTGGAAGATAATTACAAAATGTATGTATGTAATCATAATATAATGGAAATGTATATAATTAGACGAATTTCGACCGCAAATGTGACTAGTATTTTCAAAAAGGTATTGATGATATCACTACACTAGCTGAGTGTACACGAGTGGTTGGGGACAGAAGCGCTCATAGCTTAGTGAGGTCGGTATGTCTAAAACTATACGGCAGGTTGAGCAACACAGAATGCAATGCAAAGGTGTGCAAACCACCTTCGAGATCATAACAAAGATTTCTCAGATGTGTAGGTTTCCTCACGATTTTTTCACTCACCGTTAAAGCAAGTGATAATTATTTTCCAATACACACATAGCTTCGAAAAATCAGATACACACGGGATTCGAATCCCGGACATCCAGAGAGAGAGGAATTTTGAACACTAGGTTACGGCTGCTACTGATACCCTTAATTTTTTTTTATGTTTGATGTTAAGTAGTCACATCCACATATAACTCAAACAAAACTGAAATTCTATCTGAAGTCGTATGTACATGCTTTACTATTCCTGAGGACTATGATGGTCGCCGCTGTAAGTGTGCCCGGCAACCGCACCTCTCCAGCCGAAACACAAAAACTGCTTCACGGCGGATTATGAAGGCGGCGGTGGTTAAATGTGACATATTAAATTGAGCAGGCATAAATCTAAGTTAAAGTTTAGTCCTAGTGGTTTAGACATAGAAATAATGTGTAAATTTATATATGAATCAGAACGAAATATGTTTTCGTAATTTGTTTTCAACGGAAAAAGGTTTCACAATACTCACAGCTTGTAAAATCTAATGGCTGTCTGTAATATTCCCCAGATAGATATTAAAACCCGCTAAATTAAGCGTGGCTCAAATGTATACGACAGATTTACGTAAGCACAAAATTATTTGTAAAAAAAACTAAATGTATTTATCTTGATTGTATCTTGGTTTACCTTGATAGTAAAATACAGGAACGCGTTTTAAGTTATATCTTTGACGACCCGCGTAGCGCAGTGACAACCAAATATGTCTAACAGGTTTAGGATTCGATTCCTGGCCAGGCAGACGTCTAAATGATGAATTTAATTTTCTGTTCTGTGCTAGGGTGTCTGTGTGCTCGTCTTTGTATGTGTCCATGGCACCCACAATACAGGAATCTTAGTTTGTGGTTATGAGTGTAGAATGCGTTGTTAAAGGGTTATATTTATGTGTGTCTGTCTAAATGGCTAACCTTAGAAACTTCCGAACGTATATATAATGATTTTGGGTATATACCGTATGATTCATTTTACCTTTATCGTAATGTTTTAGTTTTTTTAATAAATATAAATAAATTTAGATCCACGCGTAATTAATCGTCAATAGATTTCTTCGAATTATTTTGGGACATCTCTTATGTTGTATATAAAATTGTAAATGATATTTATTATAGACTACGTTGAAAGACTCCAAATCAGGTGACATAAAGGTTATTTTTTGGTATTAGAAGTAAATGGCCATATAGTCAATCTAATTTTAGTCCCAGACATTCGGAGCCTAGATTTAATAACATAGGAGTCTCAGATGAGGTTGCCCCGGGGACAAGGGAACTATATTGGAAGGGACTCTCATACATGCCTATCAAATAAGTAAAAATCGGGCATATTTTATCCACAGATCATAAAAGGTATTTTTTATTCTGTGGTCTCACAGCAACAAACCTTATCGCTACCTTCAAACTAGAATACGGTGTTATAAACAATATTTTAATTACACAAATTGTGACGTGAATGTGTTATGTGTGAAATGTGTTGTGATGTGACAGGTAAACTACTGAGGATAAAAATTGCAGTACTCACTTTGACTTCTCATGGAACTGTTCTTTGGAGCAAGAAGACCAGGCAAAATTGTGTAGAGTAGCGAGAACGGTTGGCGCCATTACAGAACCTTTTTGTGCCGACGTTTGACACTGGGCCTCGCCGTCATGAGTGAGACCCAACCTGAAAAAATTGTTTATTTAGAAAATGTTGATAAGTAGAATATAGACTAGATAAAATTATAGTTCGATCGGAGATGTAGCACAGCCACTCTCGATCCGCCGTTATAAAATTCTTGTGGTTCGGTTAGAGGGGTCTGGTTGTCGGGTATACTTATAAGCAAGGGTATCGTCATAATTCTCGGGAGTAGTGACGTATCTACCTACGACCTCAAACAGGGCTTCAGTACTGTTTAAGGTTAGGTGTAGATGTCCATGAGCTGCAGTGACGATTTAACATCATGTGGCATGTGGAATTGCTTCACGGTATTATAACAGCAGTGGTGGTACTTCTCGGACCAACTATAGTTGTACCACCTATACAACTTGCTTTAACGTTAAAGGGAAACATCGTGAGAAAACCTAAATGCCTAAGAGTTCCCTATAAAGTTCTTAAAGGTGTATGAAGTCCACCAATCCGCACATGGCCATATTGTGCACTGTGGCTTAAACCTTCACATTCTGAGAGGAGACCTGAGCAGCAGAGAGACAGGGTTGATAATGGTGATGAAGCCAGCTGTTTATGCGATAGATATATTGAACACACCTACATTCTTAGATCAAACTTAATAGTAACAACATTAATTTAGTTTTATGTAAACTTCTCACTTCGATCTGCTGAACATCTCTGAGAACATTTGATTGAAAACAAACTCCAGACGATAAGTGCACTTCAAACAAACTTAAACGAATATAAATATCCATTACCACGTGGAGATGAGAGATGGAAATAGATTATTATCAGTTATTTTTACATTGTCAAAATGGAAATATACCTATAGCAACTATGTTTAGCGGTGATAGCCTAGTGGTAATATTCCGGAGTATCACGCTGGATGCCAGAGGGCCCAGCAGTGGGACCCTAACGGGTTGCTGATGATGATGAGATGGAAATATGTAGGTTTTTAACTGTAGCTATTACAACAATAGATAGCTAATGAAACACAAATCCAAAAACGTCATTTAATATTTCTCGAGAAGTTTGTACCAAACCATTGCCTTCTCGAAATACAAGAATTAAAAATAAATGGATATGATGTACTTTTTTGTTACACCAGTTACATCATCGAATATTTTATCCTATGGCTTGGCTTCGACCCTTTTTATATGCCACTGCTGAGCACGGGTCTCTTTCCACAACTGGGGAAGGTCTAGAGCATACTCCACCACATTGCTATAGCATCGTACCGCTTATTTCCATAAATATATCATATTCTAAAATGAAAACCTTTCAAGGAAGATGGCTACGATAATATATTTTTATTCAGGTGGTAGAACTATAGTTCGTCCGGGGAAGTACCACCGCCGCCCTTATAATCCGCCGTGATGCAGTTTTTGTGTTTCGGCTGGAGAGGTGCGGTTGCCGGGCACACTTACAGCGAAGCGACCGTCATAATCCTCAGGAGTAGTGACGCGTCTACATATGACTTCAGATAGAACTTCAGTTTTGTTTGAGTTATATGTGGATATCCATGGGCTGCACTGACTATTTAACATCAGATAGCATGCAAGCTCGTTTGCTACTTTTCAAACATAAAAAAAATATCATAGCAAATCTATTCAATTTTACTGTCGTTTCTATTTTTACCGCATAATCACTAATAACAACAATACATTTAATATTGCAACGTGAAAAATACTCTGAATCTAATTTCTTAATTTTGATGTCTCCTGGATCATGACTTACTTGTATTAATTATTATCCAATCATTATGACCTTACGCCTTGTATGTGCGTGCTAATCCCTCAATTCAATTAGGTTTATCAGTTAATCAACTGTAAGCTGCGTAGATTAATAACGTAGCCGCGTCTCGAGTCAACAGAATACTATATGGACCTAACTAAATATATTTATATTTAGTCCCCATAGTATTAGATATATGTATTGTATATTTCTCTATACTGTTTCACCATTCTCTCTTATCTACTCCGGTTTTAAAACAGTTGATGAACTTGCTAAAACAGATATTGGAACTAGATTTTCATGACTATTATGTAACATGGTATTGAATAAGTAGGCGATAATAAAGAATAATAATGGACAAGCCGGCTGGGTTCCTGACTAAATCTTCGTATTTCACATTGTACGTGGTCCCGTACTGCAGTCCTTAAGCAAACATGTAGTTACATACCAAAACACTTTTGGAGTTATGGCCTAAAAAAAGGTATCTAAAAAATGTGCTTCTTAATTAACATTTCATATGTGTACACTGAGTTTGAGGTATTAAAATTAGGAATAATGGAGCACTTTCAAATAGTGATTTTTGTAAATTCGTTTTTTAGTGATTACGAAAACCTCAAAATGTCGAAATCGCCAAGATTTTGGATAACGGCATTTTAACTTAAGGACGCGAGTGTAGGCTTATACAAAATGAACTAACTGTATACCAATTTTATTGCATTTTACTCGAAAACATACCGAACGCGATAGGCAGGCTAGCTTATAAGCCAAGAAATAATAATGTCTTTGAGACACACTTAGGTTTAGAAGTAACGAAATAATTAAATAAAATTAGAACACATCGCCTAAGTCAAACTTTCAGATAAAATTTTACTCCATATAACGTATATACATAACACTATTTTCCTTTTCTTGCTTTGTATGTATAGATAATATTTATAGTTTTAGAAAGAACAACATAAATTTAAAATTGCTAACTGAACTGTTGTCTTTGGTACATCCATAATCATAAAACCGATGAACGAAATATTTTTCGTTCACTGATTTTATGATTCAAAATTGGAACATGTTCCATTACATATTCCATTTTTTCTTAATTTTAAAACTCCGCTAAACGAGTTTGCGGTTGACCGCTTGTACTAAAAATACGCAAGAAGTACGCATAATTTACGTACCTTCTACCCATTTTGCCTTGTCACCGTGGATTATTCCATATTTGTGACTCACTGTGCTGTTTGTTAGAATTATCTAAATCTACACTAAAAGGTCGTTACTCCGTCGCAAGTGACACCATTATCTTTGTAATAAATATGGCGTGCATGCGAGTTCTGGTTGACTGAAGCGGTTTCTTTGAAGACGCTTTTATCAATTCGTAACAGGCTGAGCGGCGGCAATTAGTCTGCCAAAGCTTTTCCAGACTAACTTATCTATAAACATCTTATGTTTCTTTATAATGTCATCACAATTCATTTATTTCTAGTCGTACAATAAAATATGTGTGTTAAACGTTTTGTAATTAAATCAGATCAAATGTTATACATGATATATTTCGTTAAACATTCTGCTAGGTTAGGATTATTTTATATTTTTTTGCCATTATAAAACATAATTGAGGCCATAATTTTCAAATCGCACGAAATGTTGAGTTTTATGATCGGCACTATTACCAAGTTACAAGGCAGACCTTGACGAGTATTAGGAAATAGGAAAAATGATCGTACCACCGAAATCGAACGAAGAGCTAACATCTTTGAAGAACTAGTCGCGAAAACCCAAATGACATCGCAATTTAAATGTCGCCTTGTCGCATTTTGGGGTTTACAGAGGGCAAGTGTAAGACAATAAAAACAGACGCGGAGTACTCTTTGGTTGAAAAGCTTACATTTTCATTAATGTCATAGTGATGTGGGTTGGCTTATGAAATTATTTTTAAAATTCTCGTCGAATCAGCGTCTTATTGTTTGTATCCTTAGCTTTTAGCGGGCTTATTCAATGGATAAATTCTAAGTGATCTTAAAGCCGGCTCAAATGAAATTTTCTCCGAGTTTAGACCGGAGTTTTGAAGCGTTGCTAGCCCGTGAAACAATGCCCTTAATTTAGGTTTATGGCAAACCTCCTATCCATTTAACGACAAATCCTTTTAAGTGCTTAATCTATAAATGCCCAATCGCTTTGTATCCATTATCTTGATTGTAATATTGTGTCTAGTAAAATAGGACTATTTTCTAGTAATTTGTGTATGCTAGTATGCTGTGGAAATATGTACTTATGTACGTAATCTACTTCTGATTTTTAAACTACAAAATTTGACTGAAATTACACTAAAATTACGAAATAATGATAAGAATAAACTCCAAGTAATTTTAAAGCCGGCCTAAATGAAATTTATTTAGTATTTCGAGAGTGGATACTGTTGTCTTTAAAAAGATTGCAAAAATCCGTTAGTAACATAATAGAATAAATTTACAATATGAAGCTCGTGTACCCACTTACACAAACCACCTCCACAGTTATTTAGAAAAAAAATGGACTAACTTAAAAAAAAGTCGATTGGACCATGATTGAATCATCTCTATCGGTTGAGAGATCGCCCCTCAGATATCTTTCAGAAATGAAAGGGAAGATTGTTTAAGAAACCCGTATTTGAGTGGGCGATACCATATACGATTATTACAAGTAGCGTGGAAGAGCTGCTATCAATGAACTTATTAACTTCAGGCGTGAATGTAGATTAATTGAGTGTGAGAATAATACGGAGATGTCTTTAAGCCGTATGATAGATTTCTTTTATATGTTTGTAAAGTAGCAAACGAGCATGCAGTGCACCTGATGTTAAGTGGTCACCGCAGCCCATGGACACCCACATCCAACCCCAAACAAAACCGAAATTCCGTTTGAGGTTGTATATGGATGCGTCACTACTCCTGAGGACTATGATGGTCGCCTCGCTATATGTTTACCTGGCAACCGCACCTCTCCAACCGAAACACAACAACTGCTTCACGGCGGATTATGAGGGCGGCGATGGTACATCACCGATTTATGAACGAGCAAAATGAACATCTATTTTGAGGGGTTACGTTAGCGCAAATACAATTCAACCATATCTTCATCTATGTGTGTGTGTGTGTTTGTGTGTAGATTCACGCATAGTTGTGTACTCTGTCTTTACATTTAGGTTAGTTAGATAAGCTTTTCTTACAACTTACTCATGATTTATACGTGCGTGTTCTATACACGTAGATAAATTTGTTCATAGGTATTTTAAACATAGCCATAAGAAATACGGTATGTAGCACACGCTGCGTCGACTGTGACGGTTGATAAGATTGAAATATCAGATATACTCTCAGACCTTCATAAGCAACGATATTCTATATAGAACTTATATTATATATAGTATAAAGATACAGAATTTTGGAAGGAGTAACATAACATTTAATAGGCGGTAGAACAAACATTCGTCTGGGGAAGTACAACCGCCGCCCTCATAATCCGCCGTAAAGCAGTTTTTGTGTTTCGGTTGGAGAGGTGCGGTTGCCAGGCACACATAT
>DWKL01003770.1:0-11191 GCA_018249415.1 Phareas burnsi
GGCGACCATCTTAGTCCTCAGGAGTTATTACTCCAACATATTTATGTACGACCGCAGATAGAACTTTAGTCTTGTTTATCCGGTACCTGTTTGGCAGTAGACGTGGGTATCGTTTATCCGGTACCTGTTTGGCAGTAGACGTGGGTATCTATGGATTGTACTTAACATCAGGTGACCTGCATGCTCGTCTCGTTACTCTTCTCACATAAAAAAATCCTCGTACAGTTTACCATACAAATGTTTCACTTCACATTTTCCAAAGAAATGTTTCCTTTATGATATAAATTTATTACGGGCACAGGACTCTGATACCAGAGATTCACAATTGACAATTTTTAAAAACTTTTAATCGACTCATTTCAAAGACTTCACAATAATTCGATAACCTTGACAGAGTCCGGGTTTAGACACGTCGGCGTAACATCGTGAGCCCTTCCGCGATGTAATGACCGTGATAAATCATTCCCATTCTGAAGGGAGCTTTCGCAACTTCTGTCCGCTTCCAAACCTCTGTATAGAACGACCCTATCACTCCGTCAGGGATTTTATTCTTACCGCTTTACCAATATTGGAAAACTAGATTACTTCATTACATCGGTCACACGCACGCGATCCACGTATTATACGTAGAACTAGCGATACATTCTTAATTTTCATGTTTTCTGTGAGCATGGGAAGACACGAAATTAAATATATTTTTTGGACTTTGTCGTATGAAATATAAGCTTATAGTTGATTTCTTATTTGTATAAGTTTGTAAACTTTTGATTTGAAGTTTTGATATGTGGTAGAACCAGTTCGTCCGGGTGGGTGCGACCGCCGCCTTCATAATTCTCCGTGAAGCAGTTCTTATGTTTCGATGGAAGACGTGCGTTTGCCGGGTACGCTTATAGTGACGCGACCATTTTAGTCTTCAGGAGTAGTAACGCATGTACATACGACATCAGTCCTATTTGAGGGTACTTGTGGGTATTTATGGGCTACAGTGACCACTTCACATCAGGTAGTATGCACGTCCGTTTGCTACTCTTCTCACATAAAAAATATTTGTAAGAAATAAGCCTATGAAAAGTTATTTAGTGTTTGGTTTTTTTAACTTAATAATAATATTTTGTTATAGAATGTGGTAAAGCAGAGACATTCACTGGATACATTACAACTTGGTACGCAGGGGTAGCAATGCATGCTCAATACTCTTTGATTATAACATCTTCATTTCCAAGAATGGTGGTGACCATTTGCTATCCGATATATTGCGTTCTCATTTGCTATTGGTATTAAAAATCTAAACAGATAAGTTATAAACCCTAATCATTTACATAGTAGGTAAAGATCTCTTCTCATAGTGACATTGGCCGTAAGCTGGAGTGTTACGTGTTCCTACTTATTTACGTACGGTATGCAATCTCAAACTGGCAATATTCCGGCGCGTGACGTGACAACACTTAGATATATTCCCGAGGAAAATATTTGAAAACAAGCCCAACCATTTTCGACAGAACAGCGCGGTTTGACGATGAGAAATATTCTGAATAAGAAATTACGTAAACAGCGGACAGAGATCTAATCACATTTATAAACAATTGACGCCAATATTTTATCAGTTGGTATATATTTTACATCGACAGGAAGCCTGTAGCACTCTCTACAACTGTACTGTACGTAGTACTAAATATGAATACGGCATATAACTTTTTTATACAGCAGTGATGGCCTAGTGGTAAGATTTCGATCTCTCGCTCTAGGAGATCGAGGTTCAAATTCCGCACCTGTGATTTTTCGAAGTTATACGAGATATTATAAATTAATTATCACTCGCTTTAACGGCGAAGTAAAACATCATAAGAAAACCTACATGCCTGAGAATACTTCGCAAAGTTCTCAAAGGCGTGTGAAGTCTACCAATCCGCACTTCAATGTCAAATAGAAATAAAATTATTTTATAGTTTATTAAGATGGTTTATGTGTAATGTACTCAATGTAAAGGGGCTGAAAACCTGGTTAACATATGAATAAAGAACATAAGGTTTATTACAATAAAGGGTTTATTATCCAATGGTTCCAGATTTTGGATGTAAATACCAAACATAAAACGTCAACTTGTTCCAGTTCAATCTACTCCAAAAATATTCATCGTAGTTCATTAAAGACAAGGGTTTATCATTGCATATACTTTAACCCAAAAAAATTCGCAAGTGGAGCTTTAAGCACTTGCAAGCGGGGTTAACATTTACGTACGACCTCAGATAGAACTCCAATCTTGAGTGATCTGAAGTGGTCACTGGGACCACTTAATATCTAGTGGCCTGCAAACTCGTTTACTACTCTTCGTACATAAAAAAGGTCATAAATCACACATACATTGGCGCTAATGCCCTAGTTCCCACACTTGAGCACTAGGTGCTATAGTGGGGGTATGGATTAATGATTAAATTGATTACAGAAAGTTATTTGATCCACAAAGGCCTGAAAATACAGTTTCAAAGGGTGTGTATATTACAGTTACTAGCTTCGTAGTTGATCTGCGGCAATAAAACTGGAACCAAAAACGTTGCGAAATCCTCGTAAAGAATCCATTCAATTCTAGAAAGCTGCTTTTAGAGAAGCTGCCACGGGCTCGCTTCCATACTTCATTCTTAATGAAAAATTTCCACTGAATCATTCTTCGCAGCAGTTCTTAATTTAGCTTATTAAGTTGCATAAAGTATTGTTAAATTCCACTGCAGAATTGTACAATTTTCCCGCTGAAAAATGCGTTCTTTATGCGTTCCAGGTGTCGCCATTTTAATTTTCAACAAGGTAATTACGGCACAAAATTGGAATATCACATTTGTTTCTGCATTATTACACAGGATGGATTTTCGAAGTGATATTTTTTACACTTCTTAAATAAAGATATAAAAAATAGTGTTTACTAAACGGACATTTCAAAGTCTCTAAGGCAAGCGAAAGGCGAATCTATTATCATTTTACAAACAATGGCAAAACAACCGGCATACTCTTAGCATATTTTTAAAATTTGTCGAACAGAAGTTATTCAGGAGGCGAATGCGGTCGGCGTTTTTAAATTGAAGTGAATAAATTGTGCCTTGCAGACCGTTCGATGGGTTGCATGTTAATGGGAAAACTAGTTTCATACTACCAATTTTAGTTTTAAGTGCCAAAACTTGCTCCGGCAAGTTCTTATAGATTCAATTAGCTATATTCACAAGAAAGTTTCGCAAAGATTTAGTAAAGTAAAGGTGTTAGAGAAACATTAATATATGTAACATAAAAACCCAACTTTAATATAAATCAGTGATCAGTTATCAAAATCAATTAAGCCGACTTAAAAATTAACCTGAACGAACGGATTCCCAGAAAATTAATAGACCTTGCATTAAGCTTTATTTTCAAGCAAGTATGCATGTCGTCATCGACCCATTAATGTCCCACAGCTGGGCAAGGGTCTTCTCTCAGAATGGGAAGGATTAGGCCATAGTCCACCACACTGGCCCAGTGCGGATTGGCAGACTTCACTTCGAGAACCTTGCAAAGAACTTTCAGATGTATAGGTTTCCTCACGATGTTTTCCTTCACCGTTAAAGCAAGTGATAATTAATTTCTAATATACACATAACGTTGAAAAATTAGAGGTGCGTGCGGGGTTCGAACCTCGATCACTCAGCTTGAGAGGCCGGAATCTTGATCACTAGGCCATCACTACTCAAGTAAGCATGTATAAGTTGTAATATTAGTCAAGGAAACTCAATTTTATATAGTTCAAACAACAAGCACACAATAGGCGATGTTTTTTCTAGCAGATATCTATATAATATTTTAAATATGGACTAGTCCATACGTATTTGTTATATTGATAATTCAATACAATATTGATTAACCAATGGAATTCAATAGATTATAGAGCTCTAGTTCGTCCAGGGAGGTACCGCCGCCGCTCTCATAATCCGCCGTGAAACAACCCGTGGGTTTCGGATGGAGAGATGCGGTTGGCGGGTACACTTACAGCGAGGCGACCATCTTAGTCCTCAGGAGTAGTAGCGCATCTGCGTAAGACCTCAAGACTCTAGTCCTGTTTCAGGTTAGATGTAGGTGTAAATGGACTGCAGTGACCACTTAACACCGGTTGGCCTGTTCGCTCGTATACTACTTTTCTCATATAAAAATACAAACAACACAATTCCAATAGATTTCAATTCATTTCTATTCCCATTGTGTACGTAGTGCGCAACAGTAATTATTAGTCTTTAAGAATTTTTCAATCGCTTCCCGTCCGCTATTATCTCTAAGAAGCAATCTCACAGCGGGCGTGCGATTTCTGTTGTGCCATAAGAAGACGGGGATAAATAAACTACCGCCTTTCTCCTAAATCCTGCAAGTTCAGCTGAGCTAGAGCAGACTCCAAACGTTTATATTTCTAGAAAAATATGTCTGGAGGGAGACGTATGATTAATAATCATCAACATCAACCAATTACTGTTCCACTGTTGGGCATGTGTCTGCTCTCTGAATGAGAAGAATTGAACGAAAGAACACCACGCTGGCCAAATGCGGATTGATCGACTTCACGCACCTCTGCGAGCTTTATGGAAAACACCCAGGCATGCAGCTCTTCTCACGATGTTTTCCTTTAACGTTAAAGCAAGTCGTAATTAATCTGTAATACACACATAATTAAAAAATATCAAAGGTGCGAGCGAGATTTGAACCCCAGACTTCCAGCGTGAGTGGCCGGAATATTACCATTTCGTTATCACTTCTTATGGGTATAGTTAATAATATATTAAAACACAATATGTAACTGGGCTGTAGGGTCTGTTTATAGCTTTTAGATGGATATCTTTGCGATTTGTTATTCTGATAATCGATAATATATAATTGGGATTTAAAGACCACGAAAACGAAGTTGTTATAGGAACACACTTATTTTTTTAAGGCAGCCTAAAAGATGTACAAAGAAAATTAAGAAACCTTAAAGACAGATATTGAATGTATTTTTAAAGGCACTAATAAAATAACACGTCTTGAAAACACTCAAAGGGTCGGAAAGTGAATTTGCCACGGGCGTTCACACGGTTACGACCTCATTAAACCTATTCCAACAGAGTGGCTAAGTGCGACCTGCAACTATTAAAACATTATGGTAAACTGTTAGGAATGTAGTTTTTTAGAGTATCAAACGAGCGTATAGACCACCTGATTTTAAGTGGTCACTGCTGCCCATATACAGCCACGTGTAACCTCAAACAGAACTGGAGTTATATGTAAGATCGTGAGTAAATGCGTTGCTACTTCTGAAGACTAAGATGGTCGCTTCGCTTGTCAGCGTATCCCATAAACATAACTAACTGAAGCACATGTACTGTACCGCCTACCACTTATACCAGTTTTTACCACCATATCTTTCTACACCACTACATCTAGGCGATATAATATATTTATAGCGTCTTTTGAATATGCTGATTTCGAAAAATCGGTGCTTAATATTAACGTCACACCACACAAAAATCAAAATTACAATTAAAACTACATTTCTTTTCATTATCCTCACCTGATGTAGTTACTTACGCAACTGTTACTTAGTAGAAACTTTTCACACACAACATTTACGACGACCACTTATCTGGCGTTTCTCTAACACTCAAAGAACGCTGTAAAACTATGTCCCGACAATTAACAAGATTAACCGGACACGCTATTAATACGCCTGTTAATCCTCGGCTTTATACGCCATAAAACGGCTGCATTTAGAATTAATGGAGCCTTAAAACCATTAGTTGTATCTCTCGTATTTGAATAACAAACGCTTATACTTATCAGATTAAAACGATTTGCAACATGAGAGCGCCGTACAATTTAAACAATAATTTGTTGGATGTTGTTAGAGATAGTGGCTAATAGGTAAAGGTGGAAGAACCCATCGTAGTTGTACTCTACTTTCTGCCTTATAATAAGAGAGTTAAACGAGGTTATATTCTGCTTTAAATGGTGTTGTACGGATAAAACAATTGGAAGTTGGTAGAACTATAGTTCGTTCGAACTATAGTTCATTCGAACTATAGTTCGTTCGAAGAAGTCCACACCCGCCCACACAATCTGCCGTGAAACACTTCTTGTTTCGGTTGGAGAGATGTGGTTGTGGTTACACTTACAGAGAGGCGACCATTTTAATCCTCAGGAGAAGCAACACATCTATGTTCGATCTCAGATAGGATTTCAGTCCTATTTAAGGTTAGATGTGTGTATCCATGGGCTCCAATGACCACTTAATATAAGGTGGCCTGCTAATATGCTACCCTTATAATTTAAAAACAAAACACTTATACCAGATTTTCCAACTTAGTCCTGGGGTAGCAAACCATGAGGTAAGACTTCAATCCCGTTTAGGGTCGATTATAGATACTCATGATGTCCCGAAGGGTCGATTATAGATGTCCATGATGTCCCGAAGGGTCAATTATAGATCTCCATGGGCGGCAGTGACCAATTACGGTCAAATGGATCTTTACTTTTTCAGTGTAGTTCCAAACGATCATGTGACCAGAATCTTGGATTCAGAAAGCACAGGACTGGTTGGAATGGCATCGATTAGGGGAGGCCTACGTCCAGCAGTGGACTTCAAAAGGCTGATGGATGGTTGGATGGACTAGAATCTACGTAAAATTGTATAGGTGGTAATAATATACTTCCTACGTGGAGGTGACACCGCCGCCCTCATAATCCGCCGCGAAGCAATTCATGTCCTTCGGTTGGAGAGGTGCGGTTACTGGGTACACTTACGCGGGACGATCATTTTAGCCCTCAGAATTAGAAGCACATCTACCTACGACTTCAGATAGGGCTGCAGTCCTGTTTGAGGTTGGATCTGGTGGCCTGCAAGCTGATTTCTACTCTCAGATAGTAAAAACATACATGAATTTTTACGAATATATATACGAATATATTATATATATTTTGACGAATCGCCATTTTATGCTACTAATATTCGCCAGCTGGTCGTCAAATTAAGCAATTTCATTCGAGAGAAGTGACTGACGTCTATTACATTCATTCCATTCTGCTATTTCATTGTTCTAAAAATCAATTACACTGAAAAGCTCTACAGTTATTTCGAGTATGTTTGAGATCCAACTTAAGTCTTCCCTTTTATTACATCACTGAATCACGCTACTAGTTTATATACTTTATATAAAAGATATAAAGCTGCAGCCCTTGTAATGTCCTACTGATGGGCACGGATCGCACAAAGGGGGAAGGCTTAAAGCATACTCCATCACGCGGCTCCAATATACACATTATTAAATATATAAAAGGCGACCTAATATCCAGGGCAAACCCACTTAGGTTTATATGGATATTTTTAAACTGTAATCCTTGTATCTTTTTTGAGTAGTAAATAAAAAAAGGGAATCGGTACCATATATTAAAAAAAATGTATTATTTACATTATGTTATATTTAAATAACTTAATACAATCGTACTGCTTGGTATGATAACCTCAAAACTAGTTTAAGAAAAAAGAAGTTCCATTTATATCTAAAAAAATGTTTCCATATGTAACATCTAATGTTAAATGTTCACTGGTATAAGGGTGGGATATGAGTGGTACCAGTAGGTGGTAGAACTATAGTTGGAACAGGGATCCACCATCGCTGCCCTCACAATATATTTTTCATTTAAAATACATAAAAACATGTCTAAGAGAGGTGAAAATGACGGGCACACATACAAATGAGGCGACCATCTAAGTTCCTAGGAGTAGTGACACATCTAAATATTATCTAATTTCAACAGGAATAAAATTGTTTTTAATGATATAGGGCATTAATTAAACTTCAATTAACTAATTAAATCCATACAAATAAAATTAAAATTCCGACTACTCAAAAAATAAGTGGCTGAAAAGAGAAAAAAAGCAACATAATCAATAGATTTTCTTGAACAGCGTACAATACGCAAACGTATAAGGTAACTGTAAAGTAATTAAAAAACCGAGCACGGGGCATCTCATATAATACATGTATACTCTTTTACGTTCTATAATTTCTCTCGAATAATTCCTAAGCGTAGAACTCATTAATCATTCCCAACATACCTCCCCCACGAATGCTTGTAGAATCGACAGCAATTACTGACGAATTTCAACCAACTGGTGACTGCGCCGTAGAACGTATCAATTACAGCGGCAAATAATTTAGACTGGTTGACGTTCAAGTTGTACACATATTTTGTGCTATTGGGATTCCGCTGCACGTAACTAAATTATATTAATATAAACAATATTCGTATATTTTATAGAAGGTAACACTTTTTCCAGTTGTATTTCCTCGTTACCACCACCAGACATATTTCAGTCTTACAAGAGCTGGCTTAAACGATACTGTGTTCTGGCTTGATTGGATATGGACTGTCTCATACTCTACCACACTGCTCCTATGCGAGTTGGTGGAGAAACCGGTTAGTGGCCAACCCATGTCGGAGGCTTTCAAACCGCCCACAAGGCCCGACAAGGTTTAACGTCTGCTATCCGATGATAACCATCGGTACCGACAGCTTAAGATGCCCTCCGGAGCACGGAAGCGCGTATGAAATTTAGCCACTAGCTGTCACACATCCAACTCTCGACCAGCCCGATGTTGCTTGATTTTGTAGATCAGTTACGATCTACGCAAGCCGGGGGGCTGTGTGCACTTTAAAACGGTATTAGGACTGAGCCATAAATATGTAACTATACAATATGAACATAGATTTTAAAGTAACACGTTTATTTCAAAACATTATTAATATACAAATTATGAAAAATCACGAGGATTTTTCTCCATATTGCTCCAGTGTCTAATTGTCGGGATACGACTTAGTAGCCCACTGGTCTAACAACACAGTAAGCTACCCAAAGCCTCTGTGATAATTATTATTGCTCATTATTGCTTGAGAGTACTTTCCATTAACGATTACCAGTCCAAGATCGTACTATGTTGCTGTCATTCCATATGCGATATCTTGTCGCGTTAAACATACAGGAGTCATAATTATCATCATTATCAAAAACGTCAATGCTGAGCACATGTCATCTCTTAATAGACTTCATGCTTCTTTAAAAATAATATTGTGGAGAATTATTTAGCTTGCCTCACGATATTTTCCTTCACCGTTAAAGCATGTTATAATTTACTTAAAGTACAGACGTGACTTCCAGCACTACGTACCACAGAACTACTACTCCTGTCGGCTCACAGCGCCATAATCCTTCTAAATTAAGTCAGGTGCCGTAAACGTCACTACAAAATGTACAAATAATTCCAACTAAATCGCCACTAAGGGGCTTATGTTTTACGATAGCACCTCACTGGGTACAATTCATATTAATATTCCGCCGCGTTGCAATAGATCCCTGCAAATTAGGGATTACTATTCAATTTTGCGCTGAATGGGAATTTTTCTTGCACAAACAGCTGAGCTGTTTATTCCACGATGCGAGCCTAGTACGTACATTAATGAAGTGGGTAGATGGATTATTGTTCAATTTTGCATTGGAAGCGGGTATTTTCTTGGTAAGCCGGGCTTTTGTATTCAATATTTTCACACTCTATCTTCTGTTGGGAGAAATCTTCTTTAATATCAACGTACGTTCCGTCCACAACTTTGTATTCGATGCATATCTTCCATTTGAGTGAACTAATTGCGAGAGAATTAACCCTATTTAACTTCAACTAAACCCTGTAGATGACTGTTAATAATGTTTTCATTGACCATAGAAAAAAAATCATAAACATTTTTTTCGTAAATATCTTTAACAAATCGAAAATTTAGCTTTTTTTTATTTATAAAAAAAATATTATTATATGTTTATGGTACATAAAAGACATAAATACTACAAGAAATTATTCTACAAATATGTTTGTGTATCCCCGAGACACATTATTGATTTATCGTATTAAAGACGAATTCGTTACAGCGTCTCGACATACACATAGTGTAACCGAATTACCCGCACCTTGATCTTGCGTCTAACTTTGTCGTTTCGACACTTCGCCCAAGGTTTATTAAACTGACCACGTCCCACGTTGAAATACATATGACGTTATACCTGTCTAATTTATAGCGCCAGAAATCGAGTTTATCCAATGAAACAGAATATAAATAGAAATTGTTATTTCAGATAAACAACACAAAATTATGACATGTTTCTTTAAACATATCTGTCGTAATAATTACGTTTCTTTAATCCATCCGACTCAGGAATGATTTATGAAAGCTAAATGTTTTCATAACGATTTAGAATGGTGAGGGGCAATAATTTATAATACTATTACTAGCGACATAAAACTCTAGGTTCGATCCCAGATAGGCGGATATCTTAATTATTATTTCAAATATTTGTTCTGGGTTGCATTCACAACGTAAAGAATTCTAGTGCAAGGTTCTGAGTGTAGAAAGCAATTCCATTTTAAGTTTCAATCCGCGCACATATGTAAACTGCATTTTACAAGCTTCTGTTTACTTCCCAATATAAAAGTATATTCCTATTCTTGAAACAAGTCGGAAAATAAAACTCGCGTGAAAATTCGCGAAGCAATACCTCAATACTTACGTCACAATGCTTACACTCAGGTAAATAAAGTATATGTGACAAGAACACGGTCATGTCTAACAGATTCCCCGACGAATTCCGGCGGGGCCGACGAAATTCTTCCGGGCCCCGACAATTCCGTCTAAATTTCCTCGCAACGTAAGACGCGCTCCGTTGTGCGGTGTGCACTCTCGTCGGAGATGTCGCAGTATTAATTGCACACGCCACATGCTGTATCTGTGCTTGTCGGGATTTGCCCAATGAACGTAGTTCTCAATTTATGCAGTGTTTATACGATTGCAGGTGATTTTTGCTTAGAAGCGCTCTTATTCTCCGCATAGGTACACCTATCGGCCTTGTTACAGCGGTGTGAAAGTTTTTTTTTGTATGTTTGTAAAGTAGCAAACGAGCATGCAGGCCACCTGATGTTAAGTGGTCACCGCGGGCCATGGATACCCACATCCAATCTCAAACGAAACCGAAGTTCCATTTGAGGTTGTATATGAATATGGATGCGTCACTACTCCTGAGGACCATGATGGTAGCCTCGCTATATGTGTGCCTGGCAACCGCACCTCTCCAACCGAAACACAACAACTGCTTCACGGCGGATTATGAGGG
>DWKL01003771.1:0-11190 GCA_018249415.1 Phareas burnsi
GCAAATAACTAAAAAGGGAATTAATTTTGTAACAAATATAACTTAAAATCCCTCATAATCCGCCGTGAAGCTTTTTTTGCTTCGGTTGAGATGCGGTTGCCCATACACTTACTGTCAAACGACCATCTTAGTCCTCAGGAGTGGCAACGCATCTACTTACCACCTCAGATAGAACTTCTTTCCTTTTTTAAATTAAATGTGGGTATCCATGTAAAGCAGTGATAGACTGGTGGCTAAGATTCCGGCCTCTCAAGTGAGTGGCCGAGATTCAAACCGCACCTCTAATTTTCGAAGTTATGTAGGTATTAGAGGTTAATTATCACTTGTTTTAACAGTGAAGGAAAACATCGTGAGGAAATCTACACATCTGAGAGTTCTTTGCAAAGTTCTCGAAGGTGCGTGTAGTCTACCAATCCGCACTTGGCCAGCGTGGTGGACTATGGCCTAAGCCTTCTCATTTTGAGAAGCGACCTGCCCAGCCGCGGGACTTTAAGAGGTCGACGATGATCCATGAGTTTCAGTGACCATTTAACATAATTTGGGCTGCACGCTCGTTCGCTGCTTATCTCACATAAAAAATGCTGGGTCGCTGTTTCCATACAAACATTATCATCATCAACCCATTACTGTCCTATTGACCACAGACCTCTCAGAACAAGAAGAGTAAGGCCATAGTCCAGCACGCCAAACGGGACTCACACACTCCGAGAACTTAACAAAGAACTCTCAAATGTGTAAAAAGGACTGGCGACAAGCCGTCAGTATTGTGAGTACTGGCTACAAGTCAGTATTGTGGATTATATCATTAATTTACAACAGCCCTGTTCCGTTTACTTCCTTATTTGTTTTTACATCGCTGTCCACTTAACAGCGACATAAAACATTTTTTATACGTTTAGGTACATACTGGATGATTTGAGACAAATACTTTATTCATCGCACATAAGCATTAAACAATAATTTTGGTTGTAAATTTTAAGTGATATTATTCGTTTTGTTGTTATTTTAGTATTAATTCCCTAAAGATTATATTTTCAAAATACTTTCTTAGTGCTTCGTTCAGGAATCAGAATGAAATGTCATGCACCTAGACGCACCGTTTTAAACTTTCTGTCGGTTGTTAGTCAGTCTAAGATATAATTGTTACTACTATAGATATATTATGCTGACGTTCTTTGCCACGTTTGTTTGTGAAAAGATAGTAAACGAAAGTGATGGTGCATGGTCACTGCAGCCTTTGGACGTTCATATCTAACCTCTAACAAGATTGAAGTCCTATCTGAGGTCGTATATAAATGCGTCACTACTCCTGAAAACTAAGGTGGTCGCCTCGCTGTAAGTGTATGCGGCTACCGCACTTCTCCGACCGAAACACAAGAATTGCTTTACGGCGGATTATGAGAGCCGGGGTGGTACGTCCCTGGACGAACTATTGTTATACCGTCTATTAAAGGAGGTCTTTCAAGCAAAAGGGTTCGGAGTTCAAATTTCTACTAGGATTTAAATGTCTAATATCTTATAATTACTTAAACGTATCTATATAGGTTTTTGGTATCCGGACATTTGTCTGTATGTGTTGTGGAACCCACAACTCAGAGTATTTATTGTATGTATATGTTTACACTGCGACGTTGCTAACTAAATGAAAAGAAATTCAATAACGGAGCCGTCTAAAATTTTTTTTTTTTATATTTGTAAAGTAGCAAACGAGCATGCAGGCCACCTGATGACTAAAATAATAATATTGTTTGCGATAATAAAAAAATGCATTTTCAAATCATGCTGTATAAAATTCTACTCTTTCCGCGTACGCGCGCAGAATCTATCTGATATGTGATCTCCAAAAAACGGACCCTATATTTTTTTCACGAAACACCAAAGAAATTCTCATAAAAAACTCTGATTTCGCAGATGTTGATTTTATAAATTTCTTGCACGTGTTCCCGGGTTTTTTTGAAGGCACTGCTCGTGCGGTCTCATATTGGTTATGAAATTGTCCAAAATTGAAGAGAAGGCCCCATTAGAAATAAATTACGTTGAAAGAATGCGAATATTGGTTGCAGCTGCCACCCATAAGCTTCTATTAACACAGTGATCTCTAATCACTTAAGTTAATTGCTTATATTCTAATGTATTTTAACGTTTCTTTTCAAAACTTTATGTTATTTATACCACTTTTAAATGACCTGCCTATCTTTATATGCAATATGAAATATCCATGACCGTATGAACATTCTTCTCTTCATGTTCATATAAAAGATTGCAAAATTTAAACAATAATGAATAAAAACCATAATATAATTGTCCTTTAGTGGAGAAGCAAAAGTAGTGTCATCTAGTGAAGCAAGCTAAAATTAATCAGTCAATGATGTCCAGCATAAATGTATCGACAATCAACGCCATCTACTTTACTAGCCGAAACATTTTACGCCTACAATTGTCAATTAAACATTATTGACCGAAGATGGCGCTGATTAAATCTAAATGGGCGTGATAGTAAATAACCAATCAACAGTTATAATTCTGTGGCCAAAGTAAGTATATATCCTAAATAAATATAGTTATAGGTGAGCGGAGATACGAAAAAAATTATACGGTCAAAGATGAAGTGCAAGTGCTGCTATCTATCGAAACATGCTGTATTTATGGCAATCTACAAGATCAATAGCATAAGAAGTTGGAGTAGTTATTTTATATTGATACTAGGTGGCGCGAATCTAAATTATTACTTTACTAAAATAACCAGAAAATAAGGTAAAGTAACTATTTAATTATGTAAATAGCTAAATCACTATTATTATTAATGACATCAATTATGTTAATATTCATTTTATTGTATTTGAGTACCTATTTTAAAATTAAATGAAAAGTTGCGAATAAACGCATGAATCCCGATTTGGAAAGAAAAACACACACAAGTTTATAATAGAAGAAGAATAAAATAAGTAGCCTGGAAATACATAAAGACCATAAGAATCAAATATACTTTACGTCGTACATCTGTCGACCTTTGAGAGTCCACTGCCGGATACAGGCCTTCCCGAAAAAGAAGGGTTTTTCCTAGAAATCGTGCTTGGCCCTGCGCTTTAACGATCGCAATAGATAATTTCAAAGGAAGACGGTGCTGCTCATCTCCTGGATATAATTCCTTAGTTACCTCCTACAACATCCACAGAAAACGGGATAGCGCTATTCGTGACCAACGCCACGTGCCTAGTAAAGTACATATTATAAAACATCATCAATTAACTTTTTGAAATCAATTTATAGTACAAATCTACATATATTGCATTGAAATTGTCGTGCCTTTTACAGTTTAACTCGTCAGACACGCAAACAGGGTGGGCTCCGTCATATTTTACACTATTATACTGGATTTCGTATTTATCGACTTCTTTCAAAATATCTAGAAGACAATTACACTGCCAAGGATTTTGATTAAAGTAAAACTTTTGCAACCGTACCCCTGAATTTCTTAATTCCAAACAAAAGTTATCAGTTAAATATGTGAACCGGTTACTGGCTAAGTTCAAATTTTTCACAGCCGTGCCTCTAAATGCATTCACAGGCACAAATGATATTAAATTGTTTGACAAATCAATATTATTTAGTGCAGCCATATTCTGGAACAGGGTCTCTGGAATGCTTTTTAATTTATTGTTCCTTAAGACTACGATTTTCAAATTCGTCATAGGTTTAAAAACATCTTCGTGGACAGTTTTCAAAACATTCCAACCAATATTTAGGAGCTCAAGGCTGTCCATATTAATAAAAGTATTAGGGTTATTTATTTCGGATATTTGGTTGACTGACAACAGGAGTCTTTTCATTGTCTTAAGATTGACTCTAGTTGCAAAAGCAGGTACTTCAGTTAGCATACATCTGTCCAAATTCAAAAAATCTAACATTTGAAATGCTTTTAACAAATTGTCATCTGTCTCTCTCATGTCGTTTCTGGAGAAATCCATAAATGTAATTTGTCGATTGCGTTCAAACGCGTTTATATTCAAACGACTTCCCAAAATTGCGTTACTGGATAGATCTAAATGTTTCAATTTAGACAATGAATTAAATGTTCCTAGATCAATATTTTCAATTCTGTTGCCTTTTAGATCAAGAAGGAGTAAATTTCTATTGAATACACCGGGAGGAATTTCTGTTATAAAATTATAAGATAGATTCAAATGAGTTACTTTTCTTGCCGCATCTAAAGTGCCAATATTTAATTCGCTCAGTTTGTTTTCAGATATATCGATATATTTAAGTGAAGGGAGTCCGTGGAAAGCGTCAATTTCTATATCAGTGATTCTGCATCCTCTTAGTGTTATTTCTACGGTTTGGTCGTTGTCAGATACTAAGCCCTTCTTCAAGGTATAATCGTTGTCACCAGCAGAGCATACGATATTGTTCGGTTTTCTTTTACTGGGTCTGCACGTTGGGTCTGCAGATATTGTGTACACTGAGATCAGTAATACATAGACGGCGCGTGGAATCATATCTGAAAAAAAATTCAATGTAAAATAATTTCTCAATTAAGTTGTTATGGTTTTATTTAACAGAGATTAATATGAAGCACTATTTGGGAAAACTCAAAAACATGTCAAATTGGGTAACATTTGATCAGATTGTAACAAAATTATTAGTAACATAAACATGATCGGTATTTTTTGCTCTTCTGTAAATTTGATTGTTTGATTCTTTCCTACCCGGTGGACAGATATCATCCTCGAGACTCTCAAATGCAACACCCAGGCGGCAATCCACCTAGCCCTAAATAGAAAATCTTGGAGAGCCCTGACTCACAACACAACTTTTGGTGGTCACGACCCTCAGTCATGAGGAACGACGAAGAAGAAGAAGAAAGTTTGATAATTTGGACAGAAAAAATTACAGTATCGTTAATTTACCAAGTGATGGCCGGTTTAGAAATTTTGTTTCAAAGGACCTTACAAGTTATTGCTAACCAAATGGTAGATATTAATTATCAAATGAAAATATTAAAATGTATGACAAATTAACAGAATTACATTTTTAGAGTAAGTTTTATTTCAGAATATGGGCAATTAATAATAATACACGTAAGTGTAGGCATGTACTTTTTAAGTTTTGACCACACGTAGAGAAACTTGTTTTTGGAATAGAGGTCGAGATTGAAAATGAAAAATCAAACTTAACAAGAATCCCAATTTAGAACTAAATAAATCATTAGTATTTTTTTACGTCACAAGAGTAGCAAAAGAGCGAGAAGGCTACCTAATGTCATTCCCATATTTAACCTCAAACAGAAATAAAGTTTTAGGCGATCATCTTAGTCTTACTTCGTCAGACTAAGATGATCGCCTCGCTGTAAGTGTATCCAGCAACCACAGCATTCTAACCGAGACACAGAAATTGCTTTACTGTGAATTCCGAGAGCGGTGGGGAAACCTCCCCTTTGTTTATAAACTACTCATTACAGACATTCGCAAATGTACCAATATACATCTCGAAAATATAAATTAACTTATACGTACCTTAAAATAGCAGCGTTCGTATAAACGAATGTCCAAAGATTGGATGATCTTGATAACCTCACAAAAATTTAATAGTTTTACATTTACTTAAAAGACGTCATTTAGTGTTGATATCTATGTATGAACTGTTTCAAACACGCTAGTCTATCGTATATTTCTATTAATAGAATGCCGGTTTTCCCACAGATGCAAGGCCTCAATATATGAATGTGCACAGAATGAACTGTTCAAAACAGTTCAGTGTGTGACGACCTCTTCAAATTCAATCAAAATCGTTATTTTATATGCATTGTTTATATTTATTTAATGATCTTGAGAAGTAAAGTCTTGTCTACTTAATAACGCAGTAAGAACTGAGCGGAATTCACATCGGCTTACCACACTTCCACGGCGAAGACAACAAACCTGGATTTGACCAGTAGAATAGATTACCCCTTCAATCTTTTTCATTCTGTAAGGAGACACGTTTCCAATAGTAGGACAATAATAGTGTTATGATGATAAATTGTTTTTTATTTAACTGTAAGACATAAATGAAATCAAGAAGCTTAGTTAGAACTACACTTATGGCTTTGTTAGGGCATCTTTAGCATCAGTTTTGGTCTTCGATTGAAGGATGAGTATGTAATACGGTGCTAAAACATTATACAATTGAAGATAAGACCAATTAGCAAACGTAATTATTCACATTTTAATTACGTAACGGGTACTCAGGATGTGCGGTTTTTTAATTGCCTCTATTTCGACCCATGCATGGATCTTGGTCACGGCGATACTGCGGTAGCGGGGAGAAACTATTGACAGGTACTAGTGGTAGATTAGTCTATCTACCCTACGTTTAGTCTGTCTGAGAGATAGTAGAACTATAGTTCATCCGGAAAAATGCCGTTGCCGGACAAGTTTACAGCGAGGAGATCGTCTTAGTCCTCAGGAGTAGTAACGCATCTACATCCGACCTCAGATAGAACTTCAGTTTTGTTTGAGGTTAAATGTGGATGCCCATGGGCTCCAGTGATCACTTAACATCAGTTGGCCTGCGTTTGCCTCTGCAAACAAAAAAAAAAACTTATTAACTACGTTTTGTTGAAATGTTTTAACACATTGACTGCGGCAAACGCACCCATCGTGTTTTACTGTCCGCGCCACCCGTGAGGCTCGCTCGCATACGCTGTGTGCCGCCGTGCTGAAACACACCTGTTGTGTGCCGCGCCACACGGGTGGATCGTTTCGAATATTAACCGCCGCAGTCAACGTGTTAAGTGTGCATCGTAATGATTTGATTTATGTTAATGTTATAAATTAAACAAATCCACCAGCTTTCTATCTATTCGAAGTATTCTTAACATCTTCCATATGATTAAAATAAGTGTTTCCTATGAGTATTTCAATAAACTATAAAATAAAACAGCGAAAGTCCATTATTATCTACAAATTAACCTATGATACGTTTTATGAGCATTTATTTCCATCCCACACACTCCCACATCAGTGTGGCCATAATATAAATCGCAGGTGCCAATGCTAACCTTGACATATCTTGTTCATAACTCTGGTACTTACTACAATTTAAATAAAACAACAATGGCGTCATTTGTTTAATCACAATCTATTACTAAACCACATTCATATTTTAAATTCAGTCGCAAGTTTCTTCACATTTTATAACAAAACTTTGCTCAGTCTCAATCATTATTGCACCATCATTGATGTCATCAATATTATCACATTTTTCATCGCTGGAAATATTAAAATCCATTGAACTACTTTTAATGTCCAATGAATTATTTGGTTCTTCTATATTAGTGGCCAAATTCCTAGACAAATCCAATTCGCTTTTTAATTGTTGTATAGCTTGGATGACTTCATTTTGAAAATTCATATTCAACTTGTACAACTGTTCCGAATGCTCCTTTTCTCTTCTTACCTCATTTTTTAAATGTGTGTCCTTGAATTTCTCAAATTCGGTCATAATTCTTACCTTCGATTCGTAAACATGCTGTACCATTGACACCAACTTAAATAATTTCTCTATCACTTTTTCCTTTACTTCTAAAGATATATTCTTATCTGATTCAAGATCTGATTTAGCATCCAGCGCTAAATCATTAGCTGAAGACGGAAACCCGAGAAGAGATTTTGAACTGCTCGATCCGTTGTTTCCCTTTGGAGGCGTTGGAGAAGTATCATGTTTCACCGGTGGTGTTGTCTCTTTCTCACCCCTTTTTGACGTGAAGGCACCGTGAGTGACTACTTCCGTGAACGTACCCGAACTTGGTTTATTAGATTGGTATTCAGCTGTTTTTTTCGTAACTTTCTGCTGCAATTCCTTATTTTTTTCCTTTTGTTTCTCCTGATGTGTCTTTTGCAAAACTTCTTCATGGACGATGGGCTTTTTTTCATCTCGCTCTGCATCTTTGTCCTTACTTTTGTATGGGCTTCCTATCCTCTTGCTAAAATTTGTGACAGTTAACTTAGACATGCTGCGTCCTTATTGGGAGTGTTGTAAAAGGTATGGAATCTAAAGTATGGGTCACTGAACTAATTTTCTCGACACTGGCACATAACTTCCACTCAGCGTGGTGACGATCAAAGAACTAAATGGTCGATTCATATCGAATGTTGAACGGTAACGGCCTCACCATATCAGTGTGGGTTTCGCTCCTTAGTTTTGGTTTGTCAGCGTTTCCTAGGCGTGGCAATGAATATATGATTACTTTGAGTGGCTCGGAGTCACCGATGGCGCGTGGGCCTGAATGCAGTTTGCATTGAACTGTGTTAACGATAGACGTTTGATGATATTTAATGAATTGAACAGCGAATTGCACCATCCGCGTACACCAATTGACGGCCGCGTATATTATCGTAATATTTGATTTAACTAGTAAAGTTTACGGAACCTATTGCGAAACTCAAAGCCACATAACTGATCATCATGTTTCTTCTTGCTTTGTTATGTATGCCTGATTTAAAAAAAAAAACTCTTTCTACACTTATAGCCCCTAGAATATCTAGTGTTGCTGTTGCTATGGATACACACAAAGACGAGTACACAAACACCCAGACCCAGAACAGAAATTTAAATCCAATCATCATTTAGATATCTACTTGGTCGGGAATCGAACCCGGAACCCTCGCGTGTCGGACCGGTGTGGTAACCGCTGCACCACTTGGGTCGTTGATGATGATAATGAAATGCTGACAGAAGGACAAGTTACATGCGCGTCAACGTACCACCAACCTACCAACACACTGATTTATTTTATAACACACAAATACGTATCCACATATTAATTTATACATAGACAAGTAACGAGTAAAATAACAAGTCTGATAGGTGACCACCTGAAGGTGATAGTGGTGGTAGATGATACCCACGCGGTCCGTTAAAAAAAATAACAATACAACTATGGTATAATACAATATAAATTTGGTAGGTGGTAGAACAATCGCTCGTCTGCTGAAGTACCACCGCCGCCCTCATAATCCGCCGTGAAGCATTTGTTGTGTTTCGGTTGGAGAGGTGCGGTTGCCAGGCTCACATATAGCGAGGCGATCATCTTAGTCCTCAGGAATAGTGACGCATCCATTTACAACCTCAAACGGGACTCCGTTTACGTCTAAGGTTGAATGTGGGTGTCCGTGGACTGTGGTAGCCACATAACATCAGGTGATGGTAAACAACAAAAAAAAAAAATGGGGCGACAAGAATTGACAAGATATTGTCCAGAAATTTTGCTTGTTCACTTGCGTACTTGTTTCTCAGAACGTACATTACAAATTTGTTGGTTCAACGGTGATTAATTAATAATTATGTAAACACACGGAAGGATGGAATTTACTTGCATTTTATTTAATTTACACTCAACGGCGTTAGCTCTCTCAATTAGAAAACAATAATTCACATAGTATAAAGTAATCACTGCTGCCATTTTTGCCAGAATTGCCGGTGTTTATAATTTTATTATAGTAGACGAGTTGCGTAGATGATAGCCGATCTACGAAGTTAAGCAACGTCGGGTGTGGTCGGAAGTTGGGTGACCGCTAGTGGTAAATTTCATGCGCGCTTCCGTGCTTCGGAGGGCACGGAAAGCCGTAAGTATATTTCCCTCACCATATTCTTGAGGACACAGCAGTCCTAAATACGGCTGTTAACGCTGTGAAGGAAAACATCGTGAGGAAACCTACACATGAGAGTGCTTTGAGTTGAGTGTGTGAAGTCTGCCAATCTGGACTTGGGCCACGTGGTGGACTGTGGCCGGACCCTTGTCATTCTGAGAAACCAGTGCGAGAGGAAAGCAATGGGACCTTAATGGGATGATGATAATGAAGGTAGAAATACACGTGACCATGTTGCCTCCAGGGCCTAACCTTCTATTAGAAGTTTATCAGAGATACGTTATAGCCTCAGATATTGGCAGATTTTTTTTAAAATCTTAACCTACTGATAAGGCAGGCAGGCTACCTGATGGGTAATGGTTGCCGTTGTCTATGACCACTTACACCAGAGAAGTCGACAATGCATCGCCAGCTGCAGTAGAATTCTTTTTGCATCTAGCTTTCTTGAAGAGCCACATATCACAGCGTTCCGGGATTCCGTCAAGAGGAAATCCATTCCACATCTTGCGGGTATGCGGTAAGGGTTAAGACATTCTCGCGCGTAGACGAACGGCTTTTAGAGATCCGATCTACATAGTTAGGCAACGTTGGGCGCGGTCGGTAGTTGGAAGGTTGACCACTAGTGGCTAACCTTCATGCATGCTGCCATGTTTTATAAGTCGTTAAGTTATAGGTTCCAATTGCTATCATTTGATCGTTATTTGGTATGCAGATAAACCCTTGACCCTTCACCTATTGGCCAGTAAACGATAAGAAAGAAGCGTAAAACAAACACGCTTCCTCCACCAATCTGCACTGAAGTAGCATGGTGTAGTATGCTCCAGTCCCATACTTGTAGGTAGACACAGCCCAGCAGTAGACACAAAAAGAGTTGCTACGGATGTATCTTGACTATAGGCGTTCCGATTAGCGCTCATTAATATAATTAAAGGAAAGAATTGAAGAATTGTAAATAGTCATCACTTTCACCGGTGGCGGAACTATTCGGCCAGAAATGGTCATCTCATTAGTATGCCGAGCAGCCCCCCGACGTTGGATCAGACATAAATAATAGAGGCCCGATAACAATAGACAATATACCGAATTTGTGTCGCATTTATGGGAGATTATTTTTTATGTTTGAAAAGTAGCAAACGAGCGTGCAGACCACCTGATGTTTAGTGATCACTGCAGCCCATGGACGCCCACATCTTACCTCAAAAAAACTGAAGAGACCCGTGCTCAGCAGTGGCACATAAACATGGTTGGAGCCATAGAATTTACTTTAATTTAATTTAAAGCACGCATAATCCCGCGGCCTGTGTAAATCGCAACCGATCTACAAAGATAAGTAACGTCGGCCGCGGTCGAGAGCTGTATGCTGCCATCCTTAAGGTATAATGACATTATATACCGAAGCCACTTTTCGAGTTACGTATAATAAATCTTATAATTCGTATTTCACTAATTTCACGATAAAAACCTCAAAGTCGAAATTTGGCTAGATTTTTTTTTTATGTTTGTAAAGTAGCAAACGAGCATGCAGGCCACCTGATGTTAAGTGATCACCGCAGCCCATGGA
>DWKL01003772.1:0-11189 GCA_018249415.1 Phareas burnsi
AAACACAACAACTGCTTTACGGCGGATTATGAGGGCGGCGGTGGTACTTCCCCAGACGAACAATCGTTCTACCACCTATGAAAAGTTGAAAGTATCTTGGCCTTCTTGTCCTATCCTTCTCTATCATATGTATAACACAGAGTACACATAACATAACACGAGTGGAATTATTCGGATCTCGATAATACTCTCTTTACTTGCGCATATTGTCAAGGAGAGAAGTAACCCCCGGATAATGTTTGCAAATTGCACCTTGTTAGTTGCAATTCTAATTGTTTAGTGAATTGATAAAATGTTCTGTATATTTAAATATGTGTAAGTTGTCATTACGTGTATAAAGTGCTTGAAAATTTGATCAATATATACAGGTCCATTGATATATACATACATGGACACATACAGGTCCATTGATATATACATAGGTACATACAGGTCCAGGAGTAAACGCGTCTAAAAATTGACACAAATAAACACCGTTTAACCTAACTTCATGCCATCGTTTTCGGATAACGATGTGCACACGAACGCTGGAATTTCTCTCTCATGTTTACCGTGAAGTATGTGAAAACATTAGGGAATGAAAATAATGAAAATACGCTAATTTATATACATTCAATTATTTATTGGATCAACAACATAGAAAACAGCATTTTACATTTAAAATACATTTGGTTTGTGTGGGTAATATAATCCACACATATAGGGTACCCCATCGTGTACGGTGTAATATATATATTATAGATGGGTATATATTACATATAAAAATTATATTTGTGAAATTTATAAAATAAAATAAAAATAGCAAATAACGAGTACAGAGAATAAATTCAAATTAATATATGTGCGAGAAATTTATGTTACATATGTAATGACTTCCCTTTTTTATGTTTGAAGAGTAGCAGTAGTTAACATCAAACACGACTCAGCCTATCCGATGTACGACGGAGCACATAGAGGAAATTTACTACATAACAAATATTATATACATGACGGCAATTTGCTATATTTATTACTAAATACTAAGCAGTGATAACCTAGTGGTTAACATTTCAGTCTCTCACACTGGAGTCCAGGGTTAGAATCCCGCATACACCTCCGATTTTTCGATATTATGTGCGTATTGGAAATTAATTATCACTTACTTTAACTGTGAAGGAAAACATCATGAGGAAACCTATACATCTGAGAGTTCTTTGTAAAGTTCTCGAAGGTGTGTGAAGTCTACCGATCCACACCTGGCCAGCGTGGTAGACTATGGCCGAACCCTTCTCATTCTGAGAGGAGACCCATGGCCGTAACATTACATCATAAGAATATCCTTTGCAAAAACTATGTGCTCGTAGATAGCTCTTTGACCTTTTGTTTCTTGAAAAATATTCTAATAAGCATGTCTTTGTCCTCACTAAGCTAATGAATGATAGGACCAACCGATATGTTTATTATGTTTGAGGTTTGTGCAAAGGATAATGTACTTTGTATAGGACATTGGCCTCGGAAAAAATATTGCGGCTGTTACAAAGTTCTCGCTCGATTACAATCATTCATAGACAGATCTGCCCTTGATATATACTCGAGTAGATATCGCACTGCCCTATGTCGATGTGTAAGGAAACAAGACGAAATGGCTATAGCTTTACGCGCACAGCCAATGTATTGCCCCAATTGTATTTTATTGATTTTCCCCATTTTCAAAGAGAAGTTTTTCAACGTAAAGTTACGTTTTTATTATGTGATCTGCAGCGTGACGAACATAGCCGCTAACGGTTGGTAGCTGTTATTTTCTACGTTTCTTTGACTTTTCTTAGTACCTTACTCTTCAAAAAAGTATTTCTTCTCTGTCACTTTTTATATAATATATATATATAATTCTACTTTTGATTGCTGGTAGAACAATAGTTCCTCCAAGGAGGTACCATGGCCGTGATCCCTTAACATCAGGTTGCCTGCACGCTCGGTTGCTACTCTTCTCACACAAAAAACTACGGGTCGGCATTGTTTCCTTTATTATGTAATTGAAATTAAATCAGATCAACATACGGACCTCCCACTATGGACCCTAAGGTACCGGGCGCACATAAGCCCGTAGAGGCGTTACTTGTAGGCGTTTCAGATTCAGCATTATAATTCCCAAGGTTAGTTACTTAGCCCGGAAACACGTAGGACGTATTCTTTATACATTATTTCCGTAAACACCAGGTACATGGGCGCGGGTCGGCCAATGGCAGCGAAGGTCAAATTTTAAATGGCCAATCGCAGCGGGCGTTGTGGAATTCGAACTATGTAGGCTCGATTTGAAAGTGAAAGTTGGCCAATGGTGTGTCTAGTTTGCATGTAGTTGTGTCATGTGTGGACGTATGTAAATAGGAATTGGCGGTGTGTGCGTTGTGAATGAAGCTTTCGTTAAGGCTTCACGTAATTACGGATAGTGGTTCCCGTATACCCTATTGAGTTTTCAAACGACGACTCGGTATTGTCGCGATAACCGTTATTGTGCGATTCTAAGCTCTTTTACAATTTTCCTTTCAGCGGTATCGTGTTTACAAGATTTAGGAAATTAAAAATGGTTTTTGTCTAAATATAGACGTTGGCAAATTATGAAGAGTCGTAATAATTTTAGATGTAATAAGTGTATCCGTATTTTGTCCAGGTTTAATTGGATCTTTTATGACAGAAGCACCACTTAATGCGATGGTCATTATTGCCCATAGACGTCTGTAACCAATCCTAAATAGGTCAGACACTAATGGGTTGCTACTTCCGAAGATTACTTTGGAACGCCTCAAGTAAATGTTTCACTCTACACACCAGAACAAAGCAATACTATTGTTAAAACGCAACCAGGTGTGATCGTGGTGCAAAGTGGTGGTGGTAGCCCAAAGTTAGACCACGAAGGCTACAAGTAATTATTATATTTTTTTATAAGTTTAAAATATAGCTTCTATACAACTGCTAGCATTTTCTGCTTTTTGATAGCCGTGTAAACATCTGTGTTCTGGTTTGAGTGGTGTCGTAAGGCAGTAATGCAAACGTTAGGCGTTCCAACTTAATTATTTCGAACAGCAACGCATTGTAATCGATCTTATGGCGTATCCCGCCCTATTTGTGGCTAGTGACAAATCCTCATGGGCCGCATTAACCAATCATCAAGTGGATATCAGGCTCGTATGTCTTATAAAAGTGATTTTAACTATAGAAAATATTTAAATTTATCCATAAATATTTTTATTTTCAGATTTAAAACAAACGGGGGTAATAAGAGGACAGTTGCAAACGTCAAGGTAAGGAAAATATTTATTTTGAAATATATTAACAACTTATTTTATCTTCGCTATACCATAAAATAGAGATTAAAATAAAAACTTCATTTAATTTACACATTTAAAGTATACTCCAAATAGATGAAGATAGTTAAAAATAATATCACTTAAATCCATTTATTTTAAATGTATCAGTTACTTTTGTTACACTATGTTTTTTTTTTTGAAAATTCTTTACGATTTTTGACGTGATAGGAAATGAAACCGAATCACAAAACTATATATTTTTATATATTTTAGCAGTGAACCGATGTATTTAATACATAAGTGTCGAACAATTTTTATGTCAAAAAATGTAACAGTTTCCTCCTGGTCTAATAAGAGCTAAAGTTTTAAAATAAGCAGTGACAGCCTAGCGGTTAAGATTCTGGTCTCTGACGCTGGGAGTACGGGGTTCGAATGCCGCACGCACCTTTGATTTTTTGAAGATATGTGCGTATTAGAAATTAATTATCACTTGCTTTCACTTCACTTTGAAAAGATACATCTGAGAGTTCTTTGTAAAGTTCTCAAAAGTGTAGGTTACCAATGCGCACTTGGCCAGCATGGTAGACTATGGCCTAACCCTTCTCATTATAAGAGCAGACCCATGCCCTGTCGATCCTGATTGTCCATGGGCGGCAGTGACTCCTTAACAGCAGGTGGACTGCATACACCTTTGCTGATTCCACTACATATAAGAAAAACTGTCATTCTTAGTTACACATGCTGCATTATTCAAAATCAAAAACAAAGTCATTTCAAGTGCCAGATGGGTACGGAGGACCAATCTCAGCAACGGCTAAACAAATTTTAATGGAACTTTACAGGCATCGGTTGACAGCATGCTCTTATACCACTTTCAATACATAAAAAAACGATTTTTATTATAGAAAAGATTTAACTTTATGTGTATTTTTCCTTTACAGAAATGTGTTTTATGTATTGGCATCGGTCACTTTTTGACTGAAAATATCTAGGGTTCCAATAAAAAATTAATCCGTGCACGGAAATAAACGCGGGCGGAGCCGCGCGCGGTGACCCATTATACCTACCTTAGAACCAGTGCCTAAAAAAAAGACTGGCAGACAGACTGGCTGACTGACTCTGGTAGTTCTTTTGGTTGACAGAGAATGCTTTAAGCATTAAGACCTCTTTTTGTACTTCTTAGGGCCTAATAATCAACTTCACCCCACGTCAGTCCACTGCTGGACATAGGACCAAGGCGCCATTAATCCCGATCTTCAGCTCGCCACATCCAGTTGCTTCCCGTTGCCCGGTGCAGATCGTCGCGCCACTTAGAAGGGGGGTGTCCCACGCTACGTATAATAAAATTTTAAATAAACTAATAAAATGGCAGTACTTCTAGAGTCACAATTTCTAAAAACTGTAATTGCGCTTGGATAATATCGAAATAAAACTATCACCAATGTTATTATTAAATGACATTGATTACATTTAGCATTATCGGCCGCTAGCGACATCTTAATCAATGTTCGAAGAGCAACAACGTCAATCAATAGATATTTTTATGAACCTATTATAATACAAAGCAGTAATTATATTTTTTGATAAGTGGTAGGTAGGTCATGTCTGATAGCTCTGACATGAGCTAGATAAAGCCTAAGTTTTAAGTTATTTTTCTGATAACGTCGCAATATTTTAGTGTTATAAAGTGTTTGTTGAAGCAGAAGATTTCATTTACATATTAATAATGTTGTATAATTTTGCACGCAAAATGTCACAGAGTACACCCACACTTACCTAACGTGAACAAGTGACTCAACTCTTCTATAATTTAGATAAATATTGGTACATATTTATATGGCGGTTTTAACAATGGATCGAATCTAAATTTTTAAGCGTGCAGTCCAGTGAGAGCGAGGAGCGTCTTCAAACTTTATATGTAGCTTTGTCACCCCATGCAGTTCCCACAAATATAATACGATAAAAAACAAGACATAGATGCCCAGACTCATGACAAAAGTCTAAATTCATCATTTGGATGCCTAGGCTAAAATCGAACTCGGAACGATCTGCATCGTCACAATGATTTTTTATGCTTGAAGAGTACCAAACGAGACCGCAGGCCACGTCATGTCAAGTGGTTACTGCACCCCATGGATCCCTTATCGAAACTCGAACAAAACTGAGATTCTGTCTGAGGTCGTACGTGAATGCGTTACTACCCCTGAGGACTATGGCCCGGCAGCCGCACCTTTCCGACCGAAATACAAAAACTGCTTCACGGCGGATTATAATTGCGACGACAGTATCTTCTCAGACACCCGAACGAGCGTCCTTCCACGTATAAATTGTTGCGAAATAATTTTATACTAATTTTATAACATGGATTTTCGCAAAGAAACGCCTGATATTGACTAAGTTAATATCAGTCTCAGTTGTTCCTTAAATAAGTCGAAGGACGTGAAGTCCGCTACCATCCACTAAACAGTGAGGATGGTATAATTATGACTCTATGATTGCGCATTTTATCCCAACCGTGGTGCAGTAGTACCATGGAGTATGAGAGGCCTGGTAGGGCAGAACGTTTTTCTTTCGATTCGATTGTTCCTTAAATCGTTTATGTACGCAAAAACATCTGTGCAATTGAAGTTATCCTTGAAGTCTAATAATAGTTGGATTCAATAATAACGTTGCAAATTTGGACACATAATTTTTTGTTTTCGAATGTAATAAAAATTATTACTTAAAGAATATATAACGTCAAGATGGCGTCCATTTAAATTTATATTTAAATGAACTCCATCGTGATGCGTTAGTACAATTATTTTCACTGTTACAAATATGTGTAAGGTTGGTTACCTAATTTTTTATTTGCAGATGTCAAATATAAATTTGAAAATGTCATCTACACAATATGATATTGTATAAGTAATATTCAATAGATGTTATATAATATGTATATTGATTATGTCATTCGTCTGTCATAAAACATTTTTTATACGTTTCTGTTTTTTTGTTGTATTACAAAAAAATGTAATAAAGGTACCAACAAACATATTAATATTAAATTTTATATAATAAAACTATAAAATAATGGTGCAGCCCATCTAATTATGGGCATTGCACCCTACGGTCATGTTTGATCGACCGATATTCCCCTGAAGTCCTATCTGGATTACTAACTGAGGACTAAGTTAGAACGCCTCACGTGCAGTGCAATCTTCAGACCGTGAAACCTTAGTCTTTATATCCGTTTGGATTTTAGACTCCCACTTTACTTCACATGAGTTTTTCAAAAATAAATTCAAATATTCTAATACGAATTCAATTTTTATTGACAGATTTAGTAAAGTTTATAATATCCAATTATAAACGACAAATATAAATTATTATTGTATTTGACGGTTTTTATATTTCCAGTTTTAATACTTATCTCAACTTATTATGTCAGATTGTGATGTTCACATTCAAGATGTCTGACTGCGATACGAAGGTATTTCCGTTAATAAATAATATAGTAGATAATATATTTTGTAATTACAAAATTAATTTTAGAAAGCTCGCAATAGAACTCTAAATTTTTTAAAAGAAACTTCTGGCTCGATTTGAGGTAACTGGACCTATTGGTAACGTCGTCGTAATATTTATAAGTAAGAACAATAAAAATTAATTCATAATAATAAATAATAATATTTACTATTGTTACCATTGACATAGTTAAATCATTTTATATTAAATAAAAGCAAGTAGCTTGTCTTTTATAGTCTGAGAGCCGATCCATAAGCTGAAAATAAACGAAAATAATCATTAGAATAGAAGAATAGACGGTAGAGGTACAGTTCGAGCGAGGATGTACCACCGCCGCTCTCATAATCCACCGTGGGACAATACTTGTGTCCCGGTTGGAGAGGTGCAGTTGTCGGGTCGTCGGGTACACTTACGATCGAGGCGGCCATCTTACTTCTCAGGAGTAGTAAGGCATCTTCGTTCAACTTTAGAGAAGACTTCAGTGCCGTTTGAGGTTAGAAGTGGATGACTATGGGTTGCAGTAGCCAAGCATGTTCGAGTTGCTACTTCCATTCCAAAAAGGAATTAAGTACAAAGTTTTAGACACATTTTACAAAAGTTTCATCATCAGCTAACTGCCTCAGGGCTGGTCGAGGTTCCCCTCGAGAAGAGAGTGCACTCCATCACACCGGCCAGGCGCGTTAAGGTAGATTAGATACACCTTAGAGAACAACGATGAGGATGTTGGAGAACTCTTATGCATAAAGATTTCCGTTCTTCTGTCCATCATCATCACCATCATCAACCGATTAAGGCCCACTGCAAGGCATGGCTCCCCTCTTAGAATAAGAATAGTTAGGCCATACTCTACTACGCCGGCCATGTGTGTATTGATAGACTTCACACACCTTCGAGAACTTTACAAAGAACTCTCAGATGTGTAGGTTTCCTCACAATTTTTACCTTCACCGTTAAAGCAAATGATCATTGATTTCTAAGTTTCCGTTCACTATTGAACAAATAATATATACTTTGTGCCTGCCGAGGACTCGAACCCCGTATCTTTAGTGTGAGAAGCCGCAATTCATACCAGCAGGCCGTCACTATTTGCCATAACTACACATTTATTATATTAATTGTAATCCGCCAAATCGCTCGACAAACTATAAAAATAATTTTACCAAATGATTTACGGCATAAAATAAAACTAGAAATTCAGCAACCTAAACTATACGCCCGATAAGATATCAGGTAGCCTAGGTCTTTGATAAAACGCTAAATTTACAAAAAAATAGAGATAAGAGCCGGCTATCGGACGCGGCGCGCTTCCCGCTCGTCTAACATTATTAATATTATGCTTTCTGTGTCTGAGTTATATTATTTTAACGAATTCCAGATAATTTATTTGGAGCATTTTTTTACATGAATTATGAACTTGTTTACAATCGGCTGCTTATTAACTTATTACTACTAGCTTCCTATGCAAGGGATTCTAGTTTGTATAAAGCGACTCTAACAACTCTGAGTGGTACTCCCTTCAAACTCGATACAACTGTTTTCAAAATTTAGTAAAAGAGCTGACAGAGAAGATAAAATAGGCAAACAGAAAATGGAAATTATTTAAAACTTACAGATAAACACTTTACTTTTTTTAACAAATACTAATACAAATAGATATCGAATGAATTTTAAAAGAAGACAGAATTCTGGAACATTCGCCCGCGGGGGCACCACCGTCGTTTCATAGTAACAATGTGACGATGCCGCGATCTGATTTGAAGAGTGTGGTAAGGAAATAAATAAAAAGATATATTTATTTCGTTCAAAAATATCACATAACATTAATTTACAAAAGTATTTTCTCCAGGTCAATAACATAATTCAAAAGGAGCTTCACTTTTTGGACATATGTCATTTTATTCCTTGATGCTTTGTGGAACAACATTATGTAAAAGGTAAACATTAGATGATCTTCTGTAATTCGTGCGACCACATGTTGCTATTTGTTGAATATTGCTCCATCGCATCGTGGTCTCTGTTCAACGAAAAAATCGAAGAACACATAACTTTTGACTATCGAATGATGCCCACTATATTGGAAACGTTGCTCCTCAGAGTTACTGCGGTGTGGATGAACCGTAAGTATAGTAACACGTCTGTAATCGGTTTCAGAGAGGACCCCTGTCTTATTTGTAGTTACACATATCAATGGGTAGTAGGGACAATTCAGCATCAGATGGGCTGCGTACTTCTTGCTTTCCAATGCTCATAAATTTTAAGTTAGATTGCTTCCAACATCAGACACACAACATTCCATTCATTACTAAATAATCCTTATTCAATGATAGTTGGATTAAATTTATTTTTGATAACTACACTTCGTCTTATCATATTTTGTAAATGCAAATCGTTTGATGATTAGGGCATGCGATAAATGCATTCAACGCTGTGCGACTTGGGTTTCATTATTAATGATTATTAATGAAGGAAATAAGAAACCTTTTGCGTCCGGTTGCTTTTCCCTTCGCGGTTTTCATACCGCGTAAATTCAGTAAGTTGGGGTGAGTAGCGTATTTACAAAAGCACCAAACGAGCATTTTTATGGCATGGAAGGAGCAAACGCATAACACACCCGATATTAAGGGTTTCTGCTGCTCTTGGGTTTCTATGACCAACGACAAGTAGGACGGGTCTCTGACGACGACGACGGGTACCTGAAATCAATTACATATACGTTTCCACTCCAAAAGACTAAGATGAAACGTCCCCAAAAGGTGGTAATAGTTCGTCCGGAAAGGCATCAACGCCGTTCTTATAATTTGTAATGAAATAATTTATGTGTTTCGGTTGGAGAGGTGCAATTATCGTGTACATTTACAGCGAGGCGACCATTTTAGTCCCCGGGAGTAGTGACGCATCTTCATACAACCTCAAGTAGGCCTGCAGTTCTGTTTGAGATTAGATGCGAATGTCCATGGGCTGTAGTGATCACTTAATAGATGGCCTGCACGCTCGTATGCTACTCTCCAAACGTAAAAAATAAATACAAGTACGACGGTGGTGTTCTGATTCGAACCACAAAAATAATGTACAATCTACCAAAACCACAAAAACACCGTCCTTAAACACAAAATTGCACTATTTTATCAGTGCAATTTCGTAAGCCCAGAAAACTTTTTTCATGATTAATGGCCGAACCAGTCATCTGTTATGATAGTAGAACTAATACCTTTAATCATAGTTTCTAAATTGTTATCAATATCGGAGTGCTGATAAAAAATAAGTCGGCCAAGCGATACGCGCAAGGATTTCGAGGTTCCGTATACTAAAAATAGTACCAACGCCAAAATTTACTGCTGTTTATTTTTATTGATGTTTAAAGAGCAGCAAACGAGCGTACAGACCACCAGACGTTAAATGGTCACTGCGGCTCATGGACAGCTACATCTAACCTGAAACAACACTGAAGCCCTACCTAAGATCGAACTTAGACAGGACTGAGATGATCGCCTCGCTGTACGTGTACCCAACGACAGATCCTCTCCAACCGAAATACACGAATTGCTTCACAGCGGAATTTAAGTGCGGCGGTTAGTTTTCCCTTCGTGATTCGACTCCGAAAGAACCAGCGCTCCGCCTATTTCTGCCTTACAACATCAGTGCAGCGTTGCTGTGTCCGAGTTTAAAGGGTGCTGGAGAACATATTTGAGTCGTTTCAACCTAGTCTTTGAAAGTGGCGACGCTTATACGGCCGACCGCCATTATCCTTAGATACTCATTTGAAGTGTTCCAGCTTAGTCCTTAATTAAATGTTCAGTGAGCACATACCATCAGGTGGATATCAGGTACCATCAGCAAGCTGATTTCCTACTGTCTATCTAAAAAAATATATCAACTGTTACCTGTGGTCACACATGGATCGATAATTGTCACATTCTTTAAATCAGACTAAAGATGTGAGCACTGACATAATCCGTGGAGTAGTTATCAATTGAACTCTACATGAAGAACTCTACAACTTTCTACTGTTTTTATTTTACACATATTTTGCAATTGTTTTACTACGCCTATTTCTATATTACTACACTACTGGTCGTATAACAAAGGCACCACTTTTATAAAAAATATAAAACTAAATATTTTCAGCAGACATTTTTTGAAAATCGCAACAACTTCGGCTGCGACAACCCGCGTGGCAGTGGTAAGTCTGACAGGATCCGCGTTCGACACCTGATCAGCCAGACATCTAAATGATGAATTTAGAACTGTTTTAGGTCTGTGTATTTGTATACTCGTCTTTATGTCCATGGCACCCACGACACAGGCAAACTTAATGTGGGGGTATAAGTTTTTTTTTTTTTTAATGTTTGGAAAGTAGCAAACGAGCATGTAGGCCACCTGAGGTTAAGTGGTCACCAC
>DWKL01003773.1:0-11188 GCA_018249415.1 Phareas burnsi
ACCATGGACACCGGTATCTTACCTCAAACAGGACTGAAGCCTTATCTGAGGTCGTAGGTACGTGTACGTCACTATTCCTGAAGTCTACACAAGATTGGTACATGGCATATAGCGACACTGCGGTGGTACCTCCCCGGTCGAACTATATATAGATTGGAATCCAATTCCCAAAATGTGCACGTGATTATATTTAAGAGAAATTAATAACCTAACATTTGAATCTCAGTGAATTCGTATGTATAAATTGTACACGCAATGTTTTATTCAGTTATATAACTATTATTATTATTTTGTGTTTTCAATTGAGTTTGTTTTTACAAAATTACTGTAAACTTTACAATAATTTGTATAAAGTAGTGTAAAACTGTTTACTTTACTTTATTTAAATTACATTTTAGTTTTAAGCAATGCTGTCTCTTTAGAGAATATATAATGTTAAAGCCAAGTGTTGTTATAAACTAAGTATGGCTGTATGTATAAACCGAATGTTATGTACTCAACTAACCAATGTGCCATTATTAATAATTTAACTGTAAATTCGAGTGTCTTGTTCGTCGTGTAATGTGTATAAATGATATATTTTATTAATAAATTTTATTAACTGATCGCCTTTTTATTTTAATCTATATTATTATTAAATTAATGTATGAAACTTCACTACATCAAAACTTGTATTTTATTCAGAACTTTATAGACAATTTTATTATCAATTAATTAAGTTGTCTAAAAATATGTAAAAACGCGTTGTTGTTTGGTGGTTAACGGCAAACATTTACCATTATTAATATGGCTGTACGGCATTGGCTACTTGCTAAACAGTCGCCGGTATTTAAGACGATTCGAAAAAGCGCGCGTTGTGAATGTTGATTGTTTTAAAAAAGTAATTTTTATTCGTTTATTTTATTTAAAAGAATAACGTCATCGCCATTTATCGATGAAGTAAACATCATCAGTAACACAGTATTTATTAAAATCAAATTAAAACTAGCACGACCCACATTTGAATAGTAGCTAATAGTTTATGCTCACTGGTAAGTGTATCCATAGAATAACTATTATATTGAATAGTTTGGAGAGTTGATTTTGTAGATTATTTATAGGCGGACCGGAGCCTCGTCGAAGCCGCGTGTAAAAGCTAGTCAAAAACTAAATTGCTATAATAGCCTCACCTGTTCAAGCGATAGCTCCTTTGGATAGGAGAGGATAGTCAATATAAAATAGTGCGGTAGGTAAATAAAACATAGCATCGTAATAAAAACACATATATTTTGCTTTTATATTTTACCAAAATTTTGGATTAAGTCCAACAAGGCAGTCTCCGGGTTACGTCGCCCATGACATCGCTTCGCGCCCGGACTCACCCGCGCTCTGCTAAGGCTTTTTGGGTCAATGGATCCGTCTTTGGAATAACGTCGTTAACAAAAATACAAACATTCACAATTATCTTTTACATTCAATTAACACAATTTGACTACATTGCTAATTGATATGCTTTCGATAAGTTGTAACACCATTCACTACATGGTACTCATATATATTTTTTATGTAACACTTGTTTTTCACCAACTAGTAGATTGAAGAGGTAGATATAAAGCTGTCCCACCGCTGGGAACGGGTCTTTCCTCACAACTGGTAAAAACACTTAGAGCATACCACCACGCTGCTCCAATGTGGATTAGGTGGAGAAATGGGTTAGTGATCAACCCGTCGCAGATGTTTTAAAACCAGCCTAGGCCTCCGACAAGATTTAGCGACTGCTATTCAATGTTAATAGCCGGGACCCAAAGCTTAACGTGCCCTCCGAAGCACGGAAACGCGCATGAAATTTATTTAGCTACTAGCATCTATACAATTGGCAACCGCGCCTGACGTTACTTCCTTTTGCAGATAGGATACGATCTACGCATACACCGGGGCTATACGCCCTACTCTTTAAAAAAAACTGTATAAGTGATTATAATAAGGTCTGATAAAAAAGGCAGAGACAACTTTATAAATATTTCCATTTATATTATTTTAAACCGCGGAATTTGCAGAAAAAAACAATGCTGTAAACCTTTCAGAACACACGAATTGTATCAAAATATTGTTAAAAATCTTGTAACATTTTATAATATACATTCCTAGCTATTTACATTTCCTTTCATATACAACCAATAATTCAATTATTTCTAATATAACCATCTACTTCTCTCGCATATCCGTTGGTGATTGAACAAGTGCTACAGACATAAATGTTAAACCAGATTACATTTGTTCCACGAGCGAGACAAAGGACAATGCCAAGAATGTATGGAGCGTTCCCCCATCAAATGCACGCGGTCATTATTGACACTAATATCATTAAAAAGTTATGATGAGATTTCTGTAAGTTAATAATCAAAATATCAAACGAATCCAAAGTTATTTAATAAAAGCTCCTCAGACACCAATCACACGAGTTTTTTTCGAGCGTAGATGCTAACCGAACTATACCATAGCGATATCTCCGCGACGCTCGACCTCAACAATGACGCGGCAATAACCGGCGGAACCACGGCGTCTCACTCGCTTCCGTAAATACTTGGACCTAGCGATAGATATTATATTTTACCAGTAGCGGTTATATATAAATCTAATGAAGTGGCGACAGTACAGCTGCTACATCGGAGCTAAACTGCTGACACATTACCTACATTTAAAAATCGCTAACGAATCGCTATATCGTTACGACATCGCGGCGGTGTAATAGTGACATCGCCTACGGTCAAAAACCGCATGTGTTAGGTCTATTAGCTGTGCCTGTTAAATACCAAAATAACGTGTAAGTTAAAGGAATTATTGTAACTATGTAGTAAGTAACTGCTGTACCTAAGTACCTGTACTTTTATTTTTCGTATTTCTTATCGTGCATGAAAATTACACCAAAAAATCTTAATTTTAATTTGATAAAAATTATCATTCCGGGACAGGTGGTACACGGGGCAAACTTAGGCATTGTCCTTTAGAACATTTATTTTTATCAGTACATTAGTTTTATTGCACAATCATTTGCAAGCTCACATAAGCTCGTTATTAACAAAGATGTAACTTAAACAGACAATATAAACATGTAACAAATGTAACTGCTTCAGGAACAAATTTTAAATTTGAACAATTATTCTAATTGACTACGAAGTTCTGATAGTCCCTTATATCATGTTTAGCCGGTGGCGGATTACCAGTAGGCTAAGCAGGCTTGATCTTAGGGCAGTATATTTTAGACTTTTTTTTTTAATATTCAAAATTTTCATGAATTACAGAGATATTCCTAATTTCTTGTGCAATTTTAAACAAAGTCGTTGGATTGTGATAATAATCGAGTCACTGACAAAATTTTCCCCCTCACCTCTAGGGCGAAAATTTTAACAGTTCATACTTGGGAAATATATAAATCCGCCACTGTGTTTAGCCAAGTAGTATAAATTTCGGTCTTCTGGTTTGCATCCAAGGTCTGGTGTGCATTCGAATCCTAGGCACCTCTGACTCTTCTCAGACCCATGAGTATGGAGTGTTTTACTGCACTTTTATCCCGCTAGAGGTCCCACTTTGGCAAACAAAATTACACAAATTTATTTTTATTCCACCAGTAGCTTGGCACGATATTTTTTCCTACATGGTAAAAACAATTCGGGATAAAAGAAAAATTTCGAGTTTTTGTAGCATAGTTGTTTAGAATTTAAGTTACTATTTTAATTGTAAACAAATAATTTGCATTCGAATTCGATTTAAGACAACCGAGCTACGGTTCTAGTGAAATTTCATTAAAATTGATCATTCTATTGAACTTTCAAAAATATCTCTGTACGTATTTCAAAGCATAAAAACATAGTGATGCGTCACATTGTTTTAATATGACCTTTAGTTATATTATGGTTAATTGTCCATAATATTGTATTATCGTAACTCAAACATAATTCAAAGTTTTTGTACTAATAATATTTGATAATAATTTTGTATTTGTTGAACAAAAAGTCTAAGGGCGGCTACGTAAAACACCCCATTAGAAATCACTTCCTTCAATGATAAAGGGATAGATATATCCTTATGATAATGAGGGCAGTTACTGAGAGTTCGCTGTGTCGCTTTCAAAGGTTTGTGAAATCTAGCATCTCTGCCATTACCCAGACTATAGTCTCAACTTTCATTCTAAAAGGAGACGTGTGCCTAGTAGGGACCGTAGTGGGTTGACATCAGGACACGTGTCTAATATGGGACACTAGTGAATAGACATTAAAGACACGTGTCTTCTATGAGACAATCGACATCAGGAGACACGCGCCCGATATGCGACAGTATTGGCTCAACATCATTTTCAATATTTTTTTTATTAGACACAACATTAAATTTGCAAGCGAAACGAATATACGTATATACATACACATTTTAACATTATCACGCCTTCTCGTAGGGATAAACAGACACTACAGATTTCACATAGTACAATCGCGCCATTGACAAAAGGAAGCATAGGCATTTCATCATATGACATATAATTCAAAATACAACTTTAATGTATGAATTTGAACATACCATACAACAACAAACTAATGGACGGATTAATAAATTAGATAGTTCAATCTTCAGGTATACCATACATGAGCAATAAATGAAGCGGGAAAATTCATATACAGCTTGCAATTATCATGTTATGTCTAACAGCGTCTCTAAACGAGCGATGCTTTCTTGAAAATGTCAGTTTTAAATATAGAAATATTTTTCTGATCTAGAATGCGAATGGTTAATGCAATCATAATGTATATAAAACGAGATTACCCCCTTATTACAGATAACAATTAAAAATCCGTGAAAATTATTATTGAAAATAAGACCTATATAATTTTTTTTTTGAAACGTGAATTAAATTTAAAAAAAAAACAAATCCAAGTTACCAACCATCTTTAAAGGAAATCCTATTTTATATAAAACCTAATTATATACATTTATTAAATTTTTGAAAATTATGCTATAAATATACATATATAGTTATATGGTCTGTATCTCCAGTAATATGTAAGTTATATTGCGATGAAATATATTTTTGTATTCACAATAAACGTAAATACACATACAGATCCAACAGCATAGCAATATTATCAAATCTAATTTGGCTCTGTCGCTTGTCGGTAGCAATGACATTTCATAAAAACATCGCTCGTTTAAATAATAGAAGTACATTTAATTGAAATATAAACATTCAAACAGTAAGTGGAAAGTATAAACCCCTTTTACATTTAAATGTGAAATTTATATTTACCTATTAAAAATATTTAAATCATGGAACGCCTTAGATCTGTAACGTATCGTGTAGCAAGATACTGAATGCAATATCAATTTATTTAGTCATAAAATTACTTCCAAAGTGTGTACTTGTAAATTACTTCCAAAGGAATATTGCCAACTTTACAACAATTCCTGCAATTTATTAATATATTTTCCATGTTACAAGAGTAGCAAACCAGCGTGCAGGCCACCCAATGTTAAGTGATCACTGCACTATCACAAGTCTTATCTGAGGTCTCACGTAGATGCGTCACTACCCCCGAGGACTGAGACGGTCGCTTCGCTTGTAACTGTACCCGATAAACATTTCTCTTTTCCGTCTATTAAATCACGGCATCACTGTCTCCTTTCAATTCAGTGATACTGAATCTTATTATCAATTTGGAAATTATCAGTGAGCCGAGCCACATAATGACATCGTAATGGCTACACATTAGTGTAAAATTTGGCAACGAAGAGTTTACGTTAATTACAAAAAAAAAAATAGGAAAATTTATAGCTTTTGTGTAATTCTCACGTTAAAATTCGGACAAAGGGAACATATTTCATTCGGAGAGCTTAATATAGGGTGATCATTTTATCTTAGACAGCCGAATAAACTGCGAAATTATAACAATACGAGAATGTACAGATGGAAACCAAAGATTTTCGCAACTAGCATAATAAAAAATGTAATATTGTTAATTATTAAATCAGTCGAATATAGGTTAGATTATTCATATATACACTATATATGTATTTGAGTGTTTGTATACACGTTTTATGATAGAAAGTAGCAAACGAGCTGCGGCCACCTGATGTTAAGTGGTACCTGCGGCCCATGGACTCGCAACTAAGCTCGGACGAAATTGGATTGAAGTGCTGTGCAAGGCTATACGTAGATGCGTCACTACTCCCGAGGACTAAGAGATTCACCTCGCTTGCAAGTGTACCCGACCACGCCTTTCCAAGCAAAACAAGAATTGCTTCACAGCAGGTTAAGAGGGCGTACCTCCCAGGTCGAACTTGTCAACATCTTTGTGTCAAGCCCAAGATGTATACTCTAAACAATGTCATGGACACATTGAAATTCTCTATAACATGTATATTTCATTTTAATTTACCAAAAGGAATAATAGGTGGTAGAAGAAAGTGAAAACCTGAAAAATAACAAATAAAAAAGTACGGAAACAAAGATATATCAAAGGATTAACAGAAATGTTATTTTGGATACTTCATCTATAACGTTTCTAAACATTAGCAAAGAATAATAGGAAATGTATAATTACAGTAGTAGAAATCAGGATAAATTGTCTGCGCCTCGATATCGATTCAGACTTCTCATTCTTTCGTTTTAAGTGTATTCATTTCTACAATAATATACTAAGAGACATTATTGATCTATCTGAAAGTATAAATTGATTATAATATTAAATCTTTGCAAGAAAGCCTCTCGCAACATAAACGATTATTTAATGAAAGTGTGTGTCACGAAACCAAAATCCAACTACATAATAATTAAAACTATAGAGTAAGTCACTGTAACATTCATATCTCTTTCATAAAATACATATGCACACGTACGGAGTTTCATTTACCGGTTCTCCATAGCGAGGTAACTTCGGTTGAAGTTTGTTGACGTTCAAACAGTTTTAGAAAGATTTTGAATTAATTCCATTTGATTTGTTCGAAATTGACATTTCATTAAATAAGACGAGAGTAGCTCGGCGACAAGCAAAAGTAGGTTAAAAAGTGGTTCTTATATTTGTGGAAATAATCTCAACTTTTTAAACATTCATGACATTGTGTAGTAGGTAACCACTGAGATCGAATGGAAAACGTAAAAATGCATTACTTTAAACTATACTATCAGCTGAGTATTTCATTTATTTTTATTCCAGTTTTAAACTAATTTAGACGAATAGTTGCGAAAATCTTTTAACGTGAAAATCTTCTGACACACGTTGTTGTCGGTAATACTTTTGGTTTTATAAGGTCTAAGGCTAGGCTGTAATACAACACTTTCCCATATTAAATACACATTTTATAACAAGATGCCCTCGCACAAGAATTTTCTAATTACCACAATAGTTATATTCAACAAAATCGTAGTCATTTGATACTGTACACTGGACACTCCGAGCCAACAATATGTTATTATATATTAAAAATTCGTTCTTTGTTTACTTTTGTGCTACATGAAAATAGATGCTCCGGAGCGTCCAGCGCAGGTAGTACATATATAGATATATATACACGAGCGGTGGCACAACCGACTGGCACACGAACAGACGGACCCATCGACCACCCGCGGGGGGGCGCGCCGCCGCGACAAAACATAACCTATACACAACAAAACGAACAAACAAACGCGAGGAACGACGACGCGGCGCGCGGCCCCCGCCGCGGGACGACACTACCGTGTCCCGCAACATCTCATAAATGTATTGAAAATAATTTATCAATCGCTCAAGGTACCATTTTTCACTTACGAAACAATTATAGTGGTCGTTTTGACGTTACAAGTTTATAAATCACTTCGCATCTGATATTTGACTCGATATAGCAATATATATGTATAATATACAATTGGAACTCCTATTATTATTAATTACCTAATTTTCTTTTTATAAATCACAATCGGTAACAAGATAACTCAATAAGAAAACAGTGTAGAGATTTTTTTTGTCTTAGTCGGGAATCGGCGCGGGGCGGCCGGCCAACCGGCGCCGCGGGCCGCCGGCCGTCCCGGCCTATCGATAATATCACAACTCGCACGAGAACGGTCCACCGCACGAAAACACTCGGTCCTCCGCCTAAAACGATTAAAAAATAAATACGTGACTAAATCGAGCCGGCGGACGCGCGGCGCAGGCATCGAGGCAACGTCCGGCGCGCGGCGGTCACACTTATATCTAACGTAAGGACACTTGGGACGGGCGCTCGGGCGGGCGTCAGTCGATAACGACGTAGGGTAGCGCCAGCAGGTCGCCCAGCCGCGCGCACTCGTGCCACTCGGCGAACGGCGCGGCGCGGCGCGGCCGGCCAAGCGCGTCGCGTGCGCCCTCCGCCTCGGCCGGCTCCAGCGCCGCGCGCAGCGTCGCCTCGTCCGCCGCTTCGCACAGCGCCAGCGCGGGCGCCTCGGCCGCGTGCGCGTAGGAGCAGGGCGCCGCTCGCAATGCCGCCTCGCACGCCGCCAGCAGCGCGCGCCCGTCGATCTCTTCTTTCGTCCGCTCGACGGTGCGGTGCTCGCGCGGCTCCAGCGCGAATTCTTTCGCGGGCGGTGCCGCCTCTGCGCCCGCCGCTCGCGCCTCGAACTGCGACTCGTCGTCGGCGTCGAGCAGCGGCGCCTTCAGTCTCTCGCTCGGCTCCAGCGTCGGAACTCCGACCGCTTCGGCCTCGATTTTCGGTTCGTCGACCCGCATCTTTTCGGCCCCCGGATCCGGCGCGTCGTCGTCCGGGGGCTCGGTCTTCAGTTCGGGCGGCGAGTTCGGGTCGTCGTTCGTCGGCTCCGGTGGCGGCGGATCGTCGATCGGGTAGGGGCGCGGCGGCGGCGTCGGTGGCGGCGGGGGCGGGTCGGGCGGCGGCGGCGCAAACTCCGTCCACGGCAGGTCGAGGCACAGCGGCACCCGCGCGAGGTTCTTGACACAAGCGTCGTCCGAGTAGTCGGAGTACTTGTATAGCGGCACGACGGCGGCGAAGAGACCGGGCCGCTCGAGATCGGCGGCGCGGCGCACGGCGTACTGGTGCGGATGGAGCGGCGCGCGCGTGCCGTTGATGCCGGGCAGCAGCGCATGGTGCAGCAGCTGCACGTGCAGCGGCTCCACGCGCAGGCGACGCGCCGCGGGGCAGTCCGCTAGTTCCTCGTCCGCGCACGTGCAGTCGGGGTGGTCGCGCTCGTCCTCGAGCGGGAAAAGCGGCAGCGTGGCGTCGGCAGTGGCCGGCGGCTCGCTGCTGCCGTTGCGCATCGGCGACTCCGCCTTCACCGGACACGCTGAAATTTATCATTTCATCTACAACAACGATTTTTATTTATTGAATTCTTTCATCGGAGGTTCGACGATACTCTGACTGCGTCTTCCAAATATTTATCGCGTACGTAATTCTAGGTACTGAATTATTTTCAAGTTTCTAATATAAGAACAGTAAAGTGAAGAGAACTTTGGTGCTGTGGAAACTACAACAGAAAACTACAGCTAACTAATGGTGTTTATATTGATAATACAAATCCGAAATACATGCTCACGTGCGCCTATTGCGAAGCATATTCTGCGTGTACATCTTAACAAACAAGCACAGGGCTCACTCACGGTCCGGCTCTATCAACATGACGTCGGGCGAAGCGGGCGAGCCGGGCGAGGGCGGCCGCGACGTAGTCGTCTTGCTGCCCCGCGACTGGATCTGCTCTAGCAGCTCCTTTGTCGTTTTCACCTGAAATTAAACGTGTGTTTATATATCAAAGTTGAGTTTATTATCACGAACAATAGATTTCTAGAGTCAATAGGTCTATCAACAAAATCTATTAATAGAGTCAATCGGCCTAACAGAAGTTTTTCGGGCTAGCCAGATTCACACCTATACAAGGTACTTCTTACCGCCGGTCTGATGATTTAGTGATAAAAAGCTGACTAAGTATTTACTCGCAAAGATCGCGATTAAAGGTCATTAAACTGGTCGTTTTCGTGTGACGATGGCGCTCGCATGATATATATTTACTCACGCCATTTTTGCCTCACTCTAGCGACGTGGGTTAGAAACCTAATCTTCCGTTAACTTACCTAAAAGTGCTTCCCGTTTTTTCTAAAACACCTAAAGAATAATAACATAAAAGAGAGCATACCTTCTTCTTAGCGCCGGCGGGCGGCATGCGCGTGGCGAGCGCTGTGTACGAGTCGGGCGCATCCCGCCGCCAGCCGTTGCGCCGCTCACCGCTCGCCGCGCCGTTGCGCGCGCCCCACGCCCCGCCCGCCGCGCCGCCCACCGTGCCGCCCACGCCGCCCGCCGGCGTCTCCGTGCCGGAGCCGGCTCGACTGTGACCCCTGGATACACAGGTATCATGTTCGCAGTTGTGAATTTACGCAAAGCTCGTAACAGATGGCGCTACGATACTTAAAGCAATCGTCAAACTGAAGCGACTCATGCGCGGAGTGGAAATTAACGTTATGCGCTCACTCGCTTAGCTGCACGTTCTAATGCGACCTCCTGCCTGTCAATATTCTTGGTTTCTTAATAGAAAACTTCTCTCTTGATTATAAAAACGATTTTTTGCTGCTGGTAGTGGTAGCAGATGAAAAATCTCAAGATTTCAGGTAAGACGTATGCATATCATTTTGTGATTCCATATTGGCATTGAGAGATCTTAACAAGGCGTGAGGATCAAATATCACGCTAGCTCATGTGACTACTTACACCAGTTTGAATTAACTGACACAATCTTCACGATCAAATTTAGTGCAGCGTCCCGCGCGTATTTCTCGTTACTTTGCCCAGAGCTTAAAAGTAGGAAGTATTCTATATTAATATATAACATTACATTCAAAATAGCCGAACACCAGAACCGCAGAACAGTGCCCACTGTTGCACAGGTTTTCTAGGTGATTTATTTAAGTAGTAACAGCCGTCCATGGAGAATAATCGTCTTCGAAAAACCACCATAACATAGAACAAAGCTGTTTATTCAAAAGGAAAAACAATAACGTAACACAACAATATTTTCTATAAAATACAATTCGTATCATTGACCCATTATGAATTGAAAACATTCGTTGTATGTTACAATGTACCATGTAATCTATTTACTGATTATTTTTACAACTTCATTAGAATATGCTTGAATGGTTAAGAGATTTTTATTATAATTTAATAACAAAGTATGTCCAATAAGAGGAATCTTTTTTGTGCCCCAGTT
>DWKL01003774.1:0-11188 GCA_018249415.1 Phareas burnsi
AATGATCCGTTTAAAATATTCATACTCCAGATTGATCTGAGACATAATTACGGATTTTCTTTTAACCTTACTTCTAATAATGTATTAATGATTGCAGCCAACTCCCTGTGATGGCTTAGTGGTTAAAATTCTGGCCATGTTGGGTGATACAGGTTCAAATCCTGCACGCACCCATGATATTTCGAACTACGTAAGTTCTACGTCGTACTAAAAATTAATTAATTTTAACGGTGAAGATAAACATCGTGAGGAAACCACATCTGAGAGTTAAAAGTTTTCGAAGCTGTAGCCGACCAATCCGCACTTGGCCAGCGTGGTGGACTATGGCCTAACCCTTATTCTGAGAGAAGACTCGTGCCCAGTAGTGGGAAATTAATGGGGTGATGATGCAATGCACCCAATTACTTTTGCAAATCCGAAATAATTCACGATCGTAGGATGTCAATAATATATATTTTATGTTCTATCGTAATTTTGTTTGTATTTATTTATATAATAGTGAATATACACTTAGACTCAATATATTTTTTCACTTTTGTAGACAACCAAATGACTTTACACACTATTTGGTGTCAAGTGGCCACTGCAGTCCATGGACATTTATATCCAACCTCAAACAGGACTGAAGTCCAATGTTAAATCGTACTTAGATACCCCACTATTCCGAGGACAATGCCCAACAACCACACCACCCCAACTGAAACCAGAACTGCTTCGCGGTGTATTATGAGGGCGGCGGTGGTATCCCCAATCGAATTACCGATCGCAAACAAACTCACGGGATTAATCTAGTAATAAACAAGAATCGCATAAAATATAATATCAAGGTCTATTATAGACGATTTTCCGGTACACACTACTTCCGGGCAGGAAAAATAATATTAACTTGTTTCTATTAAACATAAATCAGTTCTATTAATAATTATTCCCAGAATCCCAAAATAATATTTGTTTCCGTGTATGTCGCTCATAGTTCAGTAGAGCTGGCGTCTCGTTAACAATACGTCAGGATAAGTAACGTCTTAAATTCGTTATACATGTTTGCAGCTGTGATCGAACCCGGAACCCTCTCTCCGTCCCTCCCTCCCTCTCTGCGGGTCAGACCGGTATGGCAACCGCTGCGGCCGCGGTATCATTGTTTTTTCCAAATTACAGAAAAAAACAATTCACTTTAATTTATTAGCGAAGATTTACAATTTACAAGAAGTATGATGCGGAAAAACCGTCATATTTCGTGTTATAGACACACGTAATCGATTCCGTGTCACGATTGCGATCCATTGACGAATGCATACGTTACGTAGATTATGCGTTTCGTGCGCGCATATAGTATGGAGCGCGCATAACCCCGCGACTTGCGTAGGTCGTAACTGAACTCCAAAGTGAAGCTACATCGGGCGCGGTCACAAGTTGGATGGGTGACCGTAAGTAGCTAAATTTCATGCGCGCTTCCGTGCCTCGAAAACATTTTAAGCTGTCGGTCCCGGTTGTTAAAATAAGTAGCTGCCTTTAACCTCGTCAGAGGCCTTGTTTGGTGTGAAAACATTCGATACGGATTGATCACTAACCCCTTTCTCCAACAATCGGAATTGGAGCAGCGTGCTGAAGTATACTCCTGACGTTCTCCACTTCTGAAGAGAGACCCGTGCCCAGCAGTGGGACAAAAAGGATTGCAGCCATATGATTGTATGAATACGTATAAATTGTTTCAATAAAGAACATAAGCCCATCTGATAAAATGTGACTAAATAATTTAAGGTGTTAGATCCACCAATACCACTGCCGTTACAACTATTTCTGGCCTATGGCCGTGGTGTCTAAAGCGTAAACAGTGCATTAAATAGTGACGTTTGAATCAATTCATTTTATTTGCAGAGTAAAGTACAATAAATAAGGTAAGGGTTTATTTTCACCCATAGGGGCGTGCATAATTCCATTAAGGTCAGTTTATATAATTTTAAAATGTGCATGTCAATGTATGAGTTGTTTTATCAATTCGAATAACCAATTGATTACGAAAATTACTTGCTAGTAGTTTTACTGCTGAGCACGGCTCTCCTCCCAGGTCCAGGGGGACTTTTTTTTCATATGCCCATGATTCTCAGTTGCTATTTACTAATATATACACAATATACAATATAAATTGTTAGTCCGCATCGACTCCGTGTGCTTCACATTGGGGTCGTCTGAATGTTCCGCTGTGCAGCGATTTGATACCGCACAAGTGGAACATCAGGCCCCGGGTATATGTCAGAATGTCAAACAGGTCTCCTATATGTCACACACAACTGGCATGTAAAACTAATCGTGTTTCATAAAGGGAAAAAGGAAAAATTTGATGTTCCCCATAACTGTACCTGAAAGACCATGATGTTGTTTCCAGGGGGATTAGGCCATAGGCCATGTTGGTCAGACAGACGCGATAAACTTAATACACCTTCGAAAACGATATTTTTCTTTACCGTTAAAGCAAGAGATCATTAATTTCTAATTTGCACATAACTTCTAAAAGTCTGGTGCATGTGGGATTCGAACACCGGACTCTTACGAGAAATCTTTCATGCGTACGGGATTCGAAGCCCGGACTCCCAGTGTGAAGCCGAAACCGTACCACTATCATTACTCCTCATAGTAGGTTTTATATATCTCTATTTTAAATTTGATATGAATCAGGTATTAAAATGAATCACGAAACGACATGCAGCGATTATGGCGTTTCTCGGTATGTCCAGCGTTCTAAGATTACAAAAATTTCTTGGAATGTACAAGTGAATCTTGTCTACTAAAATAAACACCTACAGTTGCTACGGTTTATAATATAATTTACACGATTTTGTATTTCTGCTGAAAATGGTTAGGTTAGGTTAACGTTAAGTGGTAAAACAATCGTTCGTCTGCGGAAGTACCACCGCCGCCCTCATAATCCGCCGTAAAGCAGTTGTGTTTCGGTTGGAGAAGTGCGGTTACCATGCAGACATAGCGAGGCGACCATCATAGTCCTCAGGAGTAGTGAAGCATTCATATACAACCTCAAACGGAACTTCGGTTTTGTTAGAGATTGGATGTGGGTGTCCATGGGCTGTGGTGACCACTTAACATCAGCTGGCCTGCATGCTCGTTTGCTACTTTACAAACATAAAAAAAATGTAAGCGTGACTACAGGCTTCACTTTCTCTTTGCATGAAAGATCCATCAGAATCAGTTTAGTAGTTTCCGAGATTATCAGTGTTATCGTCGTCAACAAACCATCACTGTCCCACTGCTGAGCACGGTTGCCTCCCAGGACGAGAGATTAACAGGGAAAAGGCAAATAGAGTAGCAAGGCAAAAATTGAAAAAAAATAACTTTTATACGGTATAACAAAAAAAAAACACAAGTTTAGAAATTACAAATTGTTAAGGAGTTATACACCGTCCGTCGATCTCTCAATATATCTCTACGTCTCTCAATAGATCTCTCTCTGCGTTGTCGGGTACACTTATGATCGAGGCAACTCTCTTAGTCCTCAGGAGTAGTGATCCTTATACGTACGAACTCAATTAGGGACACAAACTAGTAATAAATAATTAAATAGATAAGTAAACAAATAAATAAATAAATAAGTATATAAATAAATAAGTAAATAAATAAATAAGCAAAAATTTCAGTTCCTTGTAAGCAGAACCAGGAGCATAAGTTATATAGGTACAGAGGTACATTAGCCGCTTAGAAATTCGCGCTTAAAAGGGTTATTTCAAAGTATAATGAATTACTTAATACGGATTTAATCTACTCCATTTCCATCGCACCGCCGTGTACTTGGTGTCCGAATTCAAATTATAAGCCCTTAATGACGTTTCCTTGTAGTCCGCACACCTTGACAGAATTGATTACGATATAATGATAATAACCTGCAATAATTCCTCACATCAAGTGCTTATCAATTAGACTTGAGTTCGGTCCGCAAAAAGTTCATTACATTTTTAAAGGGGAAATGAATGATACTTAAATTATATATACGTGCAAGATGTACAACGAATTTCTACTAGACGTATTTCAGGTGTGCTATAAAGCTATTTTAACAGATCGACTGTGCCGCTAATATTCGAAACGATCCACTCGTGCGGCGCGTAACGCAACAGGCGTTCCAGTACGGCGGCACACACCGTATACGTGTGAGCCGTACGTGTGGCGCGGACAGTAAAACACGACAGGTATTTGCCGCAGTCAACGTGTTAATAGGTGGTAGAACTATAGTTCGTCCGGGGAGGCTCCGCCGCCTTTATAATCCGCCGTGAAACAATTGTGTTGAGGTGGTTGCTGTATACATTTACAACGAGGCGCCCATTTAGTCCTGAGGAGTAGTAGCATGTACGTACAACCTTAGATGCTTCAGTCCTGTTTGAGGTTAGATGTGGGTGTCTCGCTGCAGTGACCACTTAATATCAGATGGCCTGCACAGCCGTTTGCTTCTCTTCAAACATAAAAAGTTACTTTATCGTTATAGATATAAGTGACAGTCTAGAGGTAAGATTCCGACATATTAAAACCACACCATACTAACTTGGATACCAGATGTATATAGAACTCCCTTGAAGCTGTAGCGCTTAATAAATGCAGGTAAACCTCCTTTCTTATGCAATTTACTTGCTGCATATTAAATAAGGTTACTTCCCAAGTTACTTCGGGAACTTCCTTCCCTATCTTTCTGTAATATTATAAGCTCTTTCGCCAACTCAGCATTTGCAATAAGACAAAAAACCGAAATTCCTATGTTTTAATAACTGAACTTAACCTGTTTGTAATTAAAATAATCTGACTTTGTAACCATTAAGATTAATCGGTACGATAGCTTCAAAGGATATCTTGAACATAAGGAGCAGTTTATCTGTAACGGTTGTGGTAGGTGCCTCAATGATGATGGTAGTTGCTCTCGTCACTGGTACCATGCTTACCACCTTTTTTTTATTTCTTAACTTAACGATAAGGCAGACGGGCCACCTGATGGAAAGTGGTCACCGTTGCCTATGGACATTTGCAACACCAGAGGAGTCGCCAATGCATCGCCGGCTTTAAAGTAGAGCTCTTTTTGCGCCTATTTTGAAGAGGCCCATGTCATAGCGTTCCGGGAATACCTCAGAAGGAAGTTCCACATCTTGCACGTGCGCGGTAAAAACGAACGCGTAAATCTACGTACCCGACGTATATACATACATATGTACATACGTACCACGTACGTATCATACATACATGTGTACACGTTCCATAAAGAATAGTAGATATTTTTTTATGTACGTACGCATAGATAGAATCGAACCCAAATCCGAGATTTAAATTCATAAATTATATATTTAAAAACCGAACCTGCGACCCTCTGAATCGCAGACCATCATGTTGACTATCATTCTAAGGTACAGTTTAAGAAATGGCAAAGATAATATAAAATATAGTTTACAGAACAACTAACCCGTCGTAACTCCCTACACCAATCTACATTGGAGCAGTTTAACGGAATACGGTCCATAGCAGGCCACGACACCTCCTACAGTTATAGGGAGAAACCTGTGCCCAGCAGTGGGACATACAGAGAATTCCAGTTATCTTAAACAGAAGCAAATTTACAGGAAAAGCTAATACTTAACAGTATTAATCTGTTAGATAGAGTAAAGAAATTTCCAAGCTCAAAACATCGCAAATCACCTGTACCTGTAACATCCAAATAATTCATTCCAATATCTCCGTAACCACTTATCCAACGGACCCACGAGCCACACCACAATGACTCACCCTCAGGGATGTTCAGGTAACCACATAAAAACCTACAGGTAAATGAAAGAGATAGAACATCGCGCCGTCTAGCTCGCAAGCGTGTAGTTGGGTTTGTTTCCACGGTCAAGGTCCTTGTGTTCTAGAATATTCCTATCCAAACCTCTAGATAAGAATATTCTAGAACACAAGATATGTACCTATATAGAGTAAGACAACGATGTCGTCCTTGAGCTATTTTAAAAAAAATTGTCCTTGATGGATAAATGTCATATGTAAGAATTTGAGGTAAAAATAAATCTAACAGCGTACTTTTAAACAGTACAACTTTTATTTTTCAAATAGTGAATATTTTATTCGTAATTTACTGACTATGAAAACCTCAAAATGTCGAAATTTGGCTTTATATTGTACATCGGCATTTTAACTTAAGGACGGCAGAACGGTCGTTCTGTCGTCTGAATATTTGAAAATAAATAAATTATACGCTATTTGAGTAGATCAGTGATATAAAAATTAATAGATCTCTTTGCCGTTTCACTTTTTACAGATAAAAAGCATCGTGTAGAAATGTCGAGAGTTCCCTATATAAGCAAGTTAAGTGCTTAGTGAAATATAGCTTTAGTCGTTTTGTCGCTGACAAGTGACCGTTGGCCAGATGGGCATAAATGATTTGATAATATAACTACAGACTTTTACGAGAATCAGAACAAAATAAAGTTATAAAATAGATAAAACTATCGCATAATCGCGAGTCTGAAGATATGTAATATATTAATAAATAGATCGCGTTGATAAACTTTATTTTAGATAGAAGTCAGAAAACTTATCGACGGATCCGATAACACAAAGAACGTAAGATGTCTTGAGGCAGTGGAAACGTACTTTAGGGCTGCGGCGGCTCATCCTATGAATATCTTATCAACATTTTTTCGATGCTCTCTCAAATTACTTATAACACCTGCCATGATCCAGAAGACGATTATGAGCCATATGTCCATAATATTGATGTATAAAAGACCCACAATATTGGGTAGAACCAATATTTTTTATAAAGGTAAGAAATATGTTTTTGCCTGTTCGAATGTCAATCTATTGAGTCGATTTAGGTGCGGTTTGAATTGTTGGATAGATTAGCAGTTTGGGTACAATTACGTTATTATATCGAGGAATTAACTTAAGTATTTGCATATTAGAAATATAACGAAGCGCGGCGCCCCGCAGCTTGTGTAGATCGTAACCGATCAACGAAGTTAAGCAACGTCGGGCGCGGTCGGAAGTAGGATGGGTGACCGCTAGTGGTTAAATTTCATGTGCGCCTCCGTGCTTCGGAGGGCACATAAAGCTGTTGGTCACGGTTGCTATCATTGGATAATTATCGTTAAACCTTGTCGAAGGCCTTCTGGGCGGTTTGAAATTATTCGGCACGGGTTGGTCACTAACCCGCATCTACTAATCCGCATTGGAACAGCGTGGTGGAGTGTGCTCTAAACCTTCCCTAGTTATGGGGGATACCCGCGCCCAGATGTGGGACATAAAAAGGGTTGAACTAATATTAAAAACATACAGTCCAATTTCGATTGAGTTTTCACTATGACATAACAGTGATAGCATAGTGGTGAGATTCAGAGTGACGGCGTAAGGTATGTCGTACACTACCGCTCATAGATACCGGCTTAGAATTTTTTCACGCTGACGGCGTAAGGTATGTCACACACTACCGCTCAAAACAAACAGATCTTTTCATAACCGCCTTTGTTTCCGCAGGCCGGGGTCAACGACTCACCTGTGCCCGACTGCGCCCCACAAAGACTAAGTAATGTTATTGTCATTGACGCACTGAGTGTATTGACCGCTTTTGTGTTCGCGACCGATTCGCTTTAGATAACATGTTCGCGTTCAGCATACAGATTCACAAGTGGATGCTAATTAAAGTTATTTGTAACGAATGTTTAGGTTATCAACTATCTGTCAATATGTACATGAGTAGCGAACGAGCGTGCACGCCATCATCGTCATCATCTTCATTATCGTCATCATCACCATCATTATCATCATCGTCATCATCATTATCATCGTCGTCATCAACATCATCACCATCAGCGTGATAATCATCTTCATTGTCAGCGTCATCGTCATTGTCATCGTCATCGTCATCATCACTAGCGTCATCGTCGTCATCGTCATCATCATCATCATCATCGTCATCATCATCACCATCATCATCGTCATCGTTATCGTCATCGTTATCGTCATCATTAGCATCACCATCAACCCATTACTGTGCCACTGCTGGGCTAGGGTCTTCTCTGAAAATAAGAAGAGTCAGGACATAATCCTCTACGCTGTCCAAGTGCGGATTGACTTCACACGCCTTTGATAATTTTACAGAGAACTCTCAGGTATGCAGGTTTCCTCACGATGTTTTCTTTCACCTTTAAAGGAAGTGATTAATATCTAATACGTAAATAACTTCGAAATCAGATTCGAAAAATTGAAAATCGAAAAATTCGAAAAATCAGAGGTGTGTCCGAAATTGGAACACCAGCCTCTCAGAGGCCGGAATCTTACCACTTGGCTATGGGCTATGAAGCAGCAAGCTTTTGTTGTTTCGAGGGGAAAATAATTGTTCTAATGTAATTTATTCTCTGTCTTTTCATGAGATTTAAATCGAAATCGATCCAACTTTTTTATAGACGAAAAATTAAAAAAAGGGTTTTTATACTTCAGGGATACATTTGAAAACATTGACTTATACAGTATCATAGTATTCGATATGTTTACATAAAATATTAAAACGTTTGAAAATTTAAATCACACTCCACTGAACACTTGTTAGTATAGAATGTTTCTTTTCTAGTAGAAAATGTTCCACTTAATCAAAAATAACATTAACCATGCGACACGTGTCATTAGCTGCCTTCACTACAAAATCATTTCGAAACTTTAAATGACATCGTTAAATTGATGCGACATTTGAACTACTATGTTTGTAATTACGTTTGTCGTATGTTCGTTCACTTGAATAACCATTACAAACTGAGATACGCTTCAGCCAGATGTATATGTGAAACGTTACGATAGTCCGGGTGTGCTCTGCGCGTACTCTAGACGTGTTAGAGGCAAATAAGAATGTAAAAAAATTTGATTTTTGTTTCGCTTGGAGAGGTTTGGGCGCCAGGGACACTTACAGCGAAGGAACCATCTTAACCCTCAGGAGTAGTGACGCATCTATGTACGACCTCAGATAGAACTTCGTTCGAAGTTAGATCTGGGTGTTCATGAGGTGCAGTGACCATTTAACACCAGGTTGCCTGCACGCTTATTTGCTACTCTTCAAACATATAAACAATATATTTTTACAGTTATTTTGGTTTTGAAAACCAGTTGTTGTATACAGAGTACAACAGTAGAGTATTGTATACAACTGGTTTTCAAAATTCATAAACGCAACAATGTCGCTAATCAGACGTCTAGTCTGATATGATTATTCTAATTATGTTTTGTGGGATTTTATTGCTGTAATTTCGTTACATACTTTACGTAAATATAGCTTTTATTTCGTTGTTCTATTACCTTTGTGTGGAGCTTTATATGGACTCCGTTTAATACCAGTACGACAAAATTACAGTAAAACTAGACGTAGGTATCCAGTATAATTTCGTGTGATATCATTGTACGTGATCGTACTGCGGTATTTTAAAGATGGTAAACATTTTCGAGGATCGACTGCGATTTTTACTGAACTAACATATCAAACAGGTATGTATAGTTACATACGTACATACATACATACACACAGCCATACAAACATACGTACATATATACATACACATGTATACACACACACACGTACGTACGTACGTACATACATACATACATATCATAACATACTTAACACATTGTCTGCGGCAAACACACCCACACGTACGTACGTACGTACATACGTACATACATACATACGTACGTACATACGTACATACATACATACGTACATACATACGTACATACATACATACATACATACACATACGTACGTACGTACGTACGTACATACATACAACTGGGAAGGTCAAGAGCATACTCCGTCACGCTAATGATATTACACGCTATAACAACGTTATCAGCTTGCAACCAATCTGATTCAGTTGCCCTTAATTTTTCAAGTACTAAACATTACTTTGTAATCCAACAAACGCAAGCGATGTCGGGAGTGCGAAGTCAGTGAGGAATATGAGAAGCACTTGTAAATTATCTCATTAACTCGATAACAAATGTGTCGCAAACAATTTACGATTACAAAATGACAATGAGGAGACGTTGGAAATAAAATATGACTTTTAAATTAACCGCGGAAGGAGGCTGGCAAGTTCATTTATTAGAGGCGCCCCTCATTTGTCAAGTAAGCTTCGACGACCCGCGCTTGACTCTGGTCTAGAATTCAAGTACTGATTTTGTGAAAACATGAGGCTTTAACGCTTTTTATGGTATACTGGCAGCTATAGGTCTCTTTTCGTAACAGGGGGAGGCCTGAAGCATACTCCACTAAGATGCATCAACGTGGATTGCTAGAGACAACGCTTAGTGAGTAACCCGTCTGTCGGATATTGAAGCTAATATTATCGCGGAAATTATACATTTTAATTACGTAACGGGTACTCACTATATACGGTTTTTTAATGGCCTATATTTCAACCCAGTTGCATGTATCGTGGTCACGGCGAAACTGCGGTAGCGGGGCGAAACTATTGACGGGCACTAAGATTAGTTTATCTACCCTACGTCTAGTTCGTTTTTCGTTTTTGTTTACCGTATCACGACACACCACACTAACAATCTTTACGCACCTAACTCTGCACTATTTGCAGTTAACATTATTACATTACATACGAGCGGTTTGAAAACGTCTGTCGGATGTTTTCAAACCGCTCGAAGGGCTTACGACACTGTTATCTATCACATGCCACTAACCACCACCGAATCATCCAACCAAATTTGATTGCGTTTGCTTTTAACATCATGTGACAAATGTTTCTTATATAGTTAATTATAACTGGACGTTATATAGATGGTATTACTTGAATCTTTTTTTTTATATTCGGAAAGTAGCGAATGAGCGTGCAGGCCAAATGATGTTAAATGGCCACTGCAGCCCATGGACATCTACATTCAACCTCAAACAAAACTGAAGTTCTGTCTGAGATCGTACATAGATGCGTCACTACTTCTGAGGACTAAGCTTGTCGCCTCGCTGTAAGTGTGCCCGGCAACCGCACCTCTCCCACCGAAACACAAAAACTGTTTCACGGTGGATTATGAGGGCGGCGGTGGTACTTCCCCAGACGAACTATAGTTGTACCACCGGACAGATTGAAATCAAATTTACTATTCGTTCCAAAAATTTGAACTTTTTTTTTTTTTCTTTTTTTTTTTTCTTTTTTTT
>DWKL01003775.1:0-11186 GCA_018249415.1 Phareas burnsi
GATAGATCGGAATGGTGAATTGATAGATTTCACATGCCTTCGAGAATTTTGTACGTTTCTTCACAATGTTTTCCTTCACCGTTAAATCAAGTAATTATTAATTTATAATTGGCACAAATACCTTCGAAAAATTGAGGTGTGTGCGGGATTCGACCCCGGAACCATAGACGACAGGTCGGAATTTTGTCACTGGGCTAACACCACTGTTTACAGAAATATACCCAAAAACTATTTCCTATTCAATTTCAACCAAATTATTGGATCGTAAAAATAATCTAGTAACATCAGTTGTAGGGGTGAAAGCGGCGAAAATTTAACAACAGCCTAACCTTGGGAAACGTAAATCTGCCACTGATCACGGAACTAAATTGTATATGTTATGTAAACATAATAAATATAGGCAAATTAAAAACTATTTTAAAATTATACTTAGATGCACTTATTCACACTTGCAAATTAGTTACACACAACCTAGCGTGTTAGTACACGGTGGCCGCTAACCTTGATAACATATAGCACCATCATAATGTTACGAACACAAAACTGACATAAAAAGAAACGCCTGTAGACACGTGCGCAAGTTTAATCACTGTTATACTTATATAAAGTATTACAGAGCACAAGTACAAGTACATGCCATTTCTATTTTATATCAATTCTCTGATTACAAAGAACATGAAATACATTACCCCTACATCCCCATTTGTTGCAATAAAATTAAAAAGTCACATTAAGTTAAATGTGTGCTGTTTCATTTGGAGTAATTCTCTAGTAAAAAGAATTAATGAGACATTCGAATAATATTGAGAAATTATTTTAGTAAATTGGTAATATATATGTTTTATACAAATTTTTTTTTAAATTTCATATTTTATTTCATTATTCAAGAAGAGTGCTAAAATGAAGGCTTCTGCCAGCTGATATTTTTTTACTTTAGTATGTCCGAGACACCAATGTATGTATGTGAACTTCTCATGCTACGTCTTTGAGATCCTAATAGCGGAAGGGTTCGGGTAGCTGTGGACTGCGTGCCTCGAGGGTGTCTTTTTTGCCAGGGCAGTTCTCAAGGTCTACCCTCAGGTGAACAAGCGTGGCGGGGCGTGATCCCCAGATGGGTATATGGTCTCCAGTAAGTGCGGTCGTATATACGATGCACTAACTGGAAGTAAATATTATATCCCATCCCATCGGGTGGGATGGGATGAGATGGGGTTAGGAGCTAGTAACCTTGTGGTACCGTTAGATATATATGACGAGAAAATCAAAAATATTATTTACTGATTATTTAGAAATAACTATTATAATATAATAAATTAATACACAACTGAATATATTTTATATACTATTCTGCAAACATTTAGGAGTCGCCCACAAAAATCGGAATCCTTATATATTTTTTAAATTAAATTTATATATAAATTCGGTCATAGTTCCTACTTAACTCCTACACCGTGAACATTTAATAATTCTAATTAATTCTATGACATTCATTGAACACGTTATGGTGTTCGAAAACGGAATAGCGTTTTGGCAATATCTCACATTTTTCGAACTGTGTAAGAGGCTAAGTTCCGATCATCCGCTATCTAATTTAACTTTCCCCTAGTAATGCATTTAAAAATCGATCTATCGATAATGTTCACACCATCGCTCATAATATCGATTCTACTTAATCGATAGTACATTTCATATCAATAGCATCGATCTTGCGAAAGTAGATAGTATCAATATTACCCACTTAAGTTTTAGATATTGTAAATATCGACTGCGGATAAGATGATCATATTAAAGCGAATATTGCAACGACCCGCTGATATAACTGCTCATTTATTACCAAAAAACATCCCGTTTTCGAGCATCCTTACATAAAAAGTGAACATGTAAGAAACACCGATACATCGAGATAATATTTTGATATATTTATTCACTGCAATCCAAATGAATTTTACAAAAGTGTTCGTGCTTATATCGATATCTCAAGTGTTAGGTATTTTATAAAATTGCTTTCACCGATCACATGTCATTTAAACTTTTATTTTGTACAAACACTTCTGTGTGAACACTGTCCTGCGGCGCGAATATTCGAAACGATCCAGCCGTGTGGCTCGAAACACAACAGGTGTGTTTCTCACAATCTTGGAACGTACCCGGACGCCAGTGCGGCACACGCCTGACGTGTTTTATTTAGCGAGCCCCCGTGCGGCCGAACACGCCTAGCGTGTTTAAATTGCCGAGCCCTCCATGCGGCGCACATGCCTGGCGTGTCTTTTTGCCAGAGCGGGACAACAACAACGGAACGACGTTCGTACGCTCTAGCGTAGCGCCGGCGGTAACACGGCAGGTGCGTTTCGTCGCAACACACCGTATACGTGCGAGCCGCACGGGCGCCACGAACAGTAAAACAGGACATGTGCGTTTGCCGCAGGCAACAGGTTAAAGCGCTCTGGTTAAAATCTACAATAGAACACTTAATTTCATTGCTAGTTTAAAAAACTATATCTATGTCAATGACCTCATACTCAATTAGTGATGGACATGATTTTCTTTTAGATCGGATTTTTATATTGTAAATATATATTTTTGGTTCGTTAATTATTTGATTATGTGTTACGCTACACTGGAATAAATAGTTGTATTTCATACTTTTGTTGTAGAAATGAGTACTATTCCATGAAATGAGTACCAAACCCGACGTCCAGATGCGCATGTCAATGTTGGCATCGCTCTATATGCTCACGTTGTCACTGATGGTGCTGATGGTCGATATGGGGATATGGGGGTTCTTGTCGTTGGAGTGCAGCGGGCAGGGCGGGCGGCGCGCGCGGGGCGGGCGCGGCGCGGGCGCGCGGCGGCCGGCCGGCGGGCGCGACAGGTCGCCTGCGGAGAGGGTTGCCGACCGCACTATTACGTACAAACAAACATCTATGTAGAAATTGTCTGCCGGTGTGGCGGTAGTATTTATTAAGGACATCATTAAAATACTCTTAGGTGCTAGAATTATAGTTCCGGTGATAGAACCGGGGAGGTATCACCGCCGCCGTTACAAATCGCCGTGTGTGTTTCCATTGGACAGGTGCGTTTGTTGGTACACTTATAAATGAAAGGACCACCTTCATCCTCAGAAGTACCTGCGTATATGCGTAGGTTTAATGTTCACAGGCTTTTTCTTTAATTTGGACATAGACAATAGATATTTTTGGGGTAAAAAATAGCTGCTGTGCCTCAAGAAAGCCTGATATCTTAGTATTAAAGTCTAATAAAAGTTGATTCTGTACTTTCCACAATTAGCTCGTACTGACAGAAACAAAAAAAAAACATTTTTTCGTTTTCTGTTACTCTGAAATCACATTTTTTTTTGGTATTATTATTAATTAATTAAGAACCCTTTATAAAAAATTAATCATCACTTGCATTAGCGGAGAAGGAAATATTATGATACCAAGTACATGCCTGAGAGTGCTCCACAAAGTCTTTAAAGGTGTGTAAAGCCTAATTCACACTTAAGTAACTTGGTAGATTATGGCTTAACCTTTCCTCTTCTAAGAGAAGACTCTTCCCTAGCAGCGGGACATTAATGGGTTGATGAAGAACTCACTCATATGTCATGTACTAACTAAATTCGGAGAGGGTTTTTAACACATTGACTGCTAATATTCGAAACAATCGACCCGTGCGGCGCGTAACACAACAGGTGTGTTTCAGTACGGCGCCATATACCTAACGCGTGCGAGCTGCACGGGTGGCGCGGACAGTAAAACATTACGTGTGTGTGTACCGCAGTCAATGTATTAATCAGCATCGGTCTTCAGGTGAGACCATGTTGCTCTTGGAGTTGTTCACGGATGACGAGTGACAACCCTACCTGATGAAGCGGACTTGTCGAACACTTTGCGGGTCTTTGGCGCCGGCGCCTTGGGCCGGGGTCAGTCGATCACATGCTTGATCTTCACGTACAGCACGCACGAGAACAGGAACCCGAAGATGGGGATCACCGACATGCCCACGCCGACCGCCGCGAGGATTATCAAGTGGTCTCGGATGTGGTTCGTGAAGTGGTGTATGCAACCCTGGAATTTGCATATAATTGCATATATAATTCTCCGTAAATGTGGATATTTGTAAATATAATAATTTATGTGTATAGTTATTAAAAATATCTTTGAAGTATATTTTATAACACAGTACTACGTATATTTTGTAATTAATTCTAATATGGTGTTGTAGGTCATTTTTATCTTTGTTACTCTTTTATCTCGGACACTTGAGTACAGAGCAGAGTTTTATTTATTGTTAAGTTAATAGATACGCCTTGAATTATATTTTATACCATAGCACTAGCAAATGAGCACGCATGCCGTCCTTAAGCTAAAATGACGTTATCCAACATCTAGCCTATTTCGACATTTCGAGGTTTTCGTAATCAGTAAAATACGAATTAAAAGTTTCACTATTTGAAAGTGCACTACTAGATTTATTTTTGATAATTCAAACTTCATATGACGTCAACTTATTAAGTATCACATTTTTTTTAATTTTCTCTCTTTTAGGCTATAACTCGAATAAATGGTTTTGGTATGTCACGACATTACTAGTGCAGGACGGCAGTAATACCTACGAATAGTTCAAACACGGCCGCGCGCTACGTCAAACGAAGCTTTACTATGACCCAAAGATATACATTACGGAATTTCGAAAACCAAAAAGATGAACATTTGATTTGTGTCACTTTTCTGTTTAAGCGACCAATAACTACTATACACTCTACGCACCCGAGGGTATACGTTGCGGAAATTTGAAAATCAGAAAGATGAAATATTTTCACGCGTCAATACTGACGCGTGAAAATATTTCATCTTTCGTTAGAATACTCTACGTGTGCAATTTCAACTAACTCCGAATAAATTACACAAGGCCCTGTATGTCAAGCGGAGTCTCTCTATAGTCTGAAGGTACGTTACGTTATAGTATATGTTGGAGGGGTGGTCGCGCATGCCGCAGCGCGGCGCCGGCGAGCGGCAGCACGAGTCGGGCACCAGCAGCCGCGGGTCGTGCGCGTGCCACACGCTGCCGCGCCACTGCGAGAACACCACCGCGCCGCAGCACTTGAACTGGACCACGATACACATACATTGTTCGACCTCATTCACTACGAACACAGCCCGCCTCATACGAGGGCTGGTTAAAGGCATAACCATGGGAGGTCTTAAGGTTGGTGTCCTACGAGCATCAGGAGAATGACTGCTGGGCTCGTTAAGACGGCCAAAATCATAGCCACTGGTTTGTTAGTCATTAATAATTTAATGTCACTCACACTAAATAGTAGACATTGCTGTTTGGTGGAAATGATCTTAAATTACTAATGTTTTTTCGTTATATTGTTGTTTTCTTAATGTTACAATAGTTAAGTTATATAATTTGTTAGTATAAATTAATAATTAAATTATAGTAATCCAATTGTTAATATAATTCAAAATGAAATAAATTATATTATTAAAAAGAATAATATTTATAATCCGGCTCTATATTTACCAGCTTCAGCATCTGCCCGGGAAACATCCCTTGAACCCCGATTAATTCGGCCCACCCATTTACGAGCTAACAATATCGTAGAATATGAAATACAGGAGGGTAGGTCGTCCCATTTTGATTCGCTTACTACCCACCTCAGTCTGCATGTTGTCTACGGCGTCGGTAATGACGGTGTCGAGCGCGTAGTTGGTGAGGAACGTGTTGTTCAGCTCGGCGCGCAACTCGTCCTCCACGGCCACCTCGTAGTAATATGCCAGCCCGCCCGCCCCCGCCTCCAGTATGAACGTGAACAGTAGGAAGTACGTGTACTGGAATTATGTATCAATCAAACAATTATTGTTTTCATGAATATAGGTATATAATAAAATTTCACAATAATATTGACCTCCATATTGTACCTAACAAGGTATGCAAAATAATTTTAAATAATATTATAATTAAATTAAGAATTTAATAATTGCAATTTTAGTCACAAATTTAATATTAATTATTCAAATTTAATATAATATTACTATAAGATTCTAACACAATATCTTACTATGCTTATGTCAATTTATTATGAAATAAAAATTAATGAATTGTAGAGTAGTGATATTCTAGTGGTTTCGATTCCGGGCTGCCACGCTGGGTTCGAATCCACGTCCACGGTTCGAATCCCGCATGCAGCTCTGATTTTTTGCAGGTATGTGCGTATTAGAAATTAATTATCACTTGCATTAACGGTGAAGGAAAACATCGTGAGAAAACCTACACATCTGAGCGTTCTTCGTAAAGTTCTTGAAGGTGTATGGAGTCTACCAATTCGCACTTGGCCAGCGTGATGGACTATGGCCTGACGCTTCTCATTGTGAGAGGAGACCCGAGCCCAATAGTAGGACATTAATGAATTGATGATGATTCTTTAAAGAATGTAAGCACATCTTACGTGCTTTAACACAAAAGTCGTCTCTACTTAGTCCGAAGAAACAGCGTGGCCTGTGATCATCAGATTGATATCCAGTTCCATTGCATTTGGCGATGTCCGTAAGTAACACCAGGTGAAATGGTGAATTTGCAACTTTTCTTATTTAAATAACCAAAATGATTTCTACACATAAAAAACCGCATGTCGTGAGTACTCGTAATTAAAATGTATAATTTCCGCGATAATATTAGCCTCAAATCTTATTCTACACATAGTTCCCCTGTGTTATAAGTGCTGTGGACACATACAAAATACAAATAGCCTAACACCCAGATCGGCCAGCAATACGCCTGGCAGGGAATCGAACCCGGAACTCTTTGCGTATCACACCGGTTTGGATACCACAGCGCAACACGAATCGTGAAGTTGTAGCTCTTAACTTGGACACTGCGAAGGCCGCGAAAGTTCGGCGTTTTATAGCGATAACGTGGTTTAATGTTCGCTACGAGGTCCCCGGGGCCCGCGGTATACGCGGGACTTATCTTCCCTACTCATTTCTTACTTAAGGTCCGTACACGCAACATACTATCATCGTAATATTTAACAGCTGATACTTTAACGACGCGTGACGCGCCATAACCGTGCCGGTCTAACATGTAGAAATGTAAATGAATTTAGATTTGTATTCTGGGTCTGTCTGGTCTTGTTTGCATGCGTGTTCACGGTATCCAAGATATAAGGAATCTCATGTAAAAGTCTCCTGTAATAGATATACATAGATATATATATAGTTATCAAAACACGGCATTTGTGAAATTAGGTACTCTTAAAATTCGGCTTTTGTGGTATTAAGTAATCTCAAAATTCGGCATTTGTAGAATTAAGCATTCTCGAAATTCAGCCTTTATAGAGTACGCCACCCATACAATTAACTGTATACTATTTATCATCAACTTATAATATATTGTAATGTGCCTACTTCCTTACTTATTTCAGGATTTTCAAATATGTTTGTCACTTTACGACCTTAGTAAGGTGCCTTCAATGCGTATAAATGAATGTAACTTTATGGGGCTGTAAAATTCTGCCGCGGTGTACCTTCTCTCGTGACATTCTGTTTTGTAATAGTTAACAGACAACACTTCGAGTATTTTATGTAGTTACTGGCTGTGCCGCATATATTCGCCAGCGGCTAATATTTTACGCAGAAATAAGCTTATAATAAATAAGATAAGCTTATAATAAATAAGATAAGCATATAATAAATAAGATTATCTCTTCTATCACTGTCTAAATTTTCTGCTTTTTTTTGAAGAGTGGCAAACGAGCCTGCAGACTACCCAATGTTAAGTAGTCACTGCAGCCCATGGACCCATCATCTAACCTCAAACAAAACTGAAGTTCCATCTGAAGTTATACGTAGATGCGTTACTACTCCTGATGACTATGATGGTGGCCTCACAGGTGTGCCCGTTAACCTCACCTCTCCTACCGAAACACAAAAACTACTTCACGGCGAATTATGAGGGCGGCGGTGTAACCCGAACGAACTATAGTTCTACCACGTGTTATAATAATATTTATGTATATTTTAAACAGAACCGGAAGTATTGAAAAGCTGTATCATTATCATCATCATGAATGTTCCACTGCAGGGCACGGGTCTCTTGTAATAATGAGAAAGATAAGTTCATAGTCCACCACGCTGGCCAAGTGCGAATTGGTAGACTTCACACACGCACGAGAACTTTACAAAGAACTCATAGATATGTAAGATTCCTCAAATTTTCCTTCACCGTTAAAGCAAGTGATAATTAATTTCTAACACGCACATAAAGTTGTTTATGTCTTCTTAGTGTGTTATTAGTTCACCCATGTCTTGTCACCGTATATTAGATTGCAAAGTGGTAGAATCTTTTATGATGGACCCCACCACCACCATCGCCAACCCCAGACACCACCGGCTTATTTCAACTTTTACTGCAGTGTTAACATCGTTGGATACTAATGTTAAGGGTGTGATAAGGGAGAGATACAAACAAAGCGTTCAGTATACACACGACACCCATTTTAATTGATCCTTTAATACATGGCGGCGTGTACTAAGGGTAGGTCGAAGTGTATATAACTCTGGTTTTCTTAGATTCATTTAATCAAGCTTATCCCGGTATTCAAGTCAGATTATGAGCTTTAAACGGAATAAGATTTATTTTAATCTGTTCGTTAGAATGCGTGGTGGGGGAGTGAACAAACTTACCACTACATTTACTACACCATGCCGAGTGGTAAAGGGTCTCTTTACCGCACTCTTCAAACCAGAATACATCACCGTTTATACCGCTGGTAGGCAGAAACACTCTGAAGACGAACCACAAATAGTTCTACTATATTTTTAGTGTTGTAAATAGTTTTTTTTTGTTAGATAATAATTGATGTAAATCTATAACATATAATGAAGATATTAGATACATTTTAAACTTTTCTTAAGTAGTTTAAAATGGAAAAGCGTGGTAACCTAAGTGTCCATTTGATTAGTAAATTACATAATTGTAACTTAACTTAAATGTAAAAATAATAAGCGGCTTTATATTAAAAAAACTTATCTGCAGAGTCATAGTTTAAAACCATGAAAAATAAAATTTAAAATAATCAGCTTGAAAAATTCATCATCAACCTAATAATATCCCACAAAAGGGCATGGGTCTCCCCTCAGAACGAGAATGCTTAGGCTATAGTCTACCACGATGGCGAAGCGCGGAGTAGTAGACTTCACACACCTTCGAGAACTTTACAGAGAACTCTCAGATGTGTAAGTTTCCTCACGATGTTTTGCTTCACCGTTAAAGCGAGTGATAATAAATTTCTTATACGCACATAACTTCGAAAAATCAGATGTGCCTGCCGGATTTGACCCCAGGACTCTCAGTGTGAGGCCGTAATATTAACCACTAGACTATCACTTTGAAAAAAATTAGTTCTGTAAAAATAATTTTATACGTTCACAAAGTTCGAACCCTCTTTTGAGCCACTGAATAATTTAGCGAGAAATATGCTTACTTGCGGAGTTATTTAGACGAGCACTTCGCCAGACCTGGGATGTAATGTACACAGACTCCCGGACAAAATACTATCGACCTATATATAATAAATAAGATTGAGCCATCTGTCCGTGGTATTAAAGTAACCATGATATACACAAAACTATTAACTTTACTGTACCGGAGTGAAATACAAAGGGTTCCGGGTTCGATACCCGAGCCAAGACAGAAAGAATGATTTTAGATTTCTGTTCTAAGTCTGGGTGTGTGTAATCGTCTTGTTTGTATCCATGGCACCCACGACACAGGGAACTCTAACTATGACAGTAGAACGCATCTATTTTTTCTTCCGTTTTGTTTTATTTAACTTGCATCGTTCATATGTAGGTCGATCTGTCTGTCTATCCATCTGTCACTTAGTTTGTTATGTGTGCCTATTGCATTGCATAAAAAAAAATATATCCTTTACGAAAGTGTGAAACAAACTTGAACATAACAAACCTACAACTGCCGCATGCAGCGTTTGAAACTCATATTTCTTATCTTATTACAACCATACGATGTATAGTTTGCAGACGGTTCCCATATTATCTTTCATCTCTGTTATTCATGTCTTTAGAGAGCCTAAAAGCTCTGTCATCTGAAAGCTCTGGGAAGCTTTAGTCGGCAGAGTCGGCACGTAAAAGGCATAGATAAAGCAAACAACGGACTGTACGGTTAACTTTTGCATTATGGAAGTAACAAACCAGCAAGCATTTGGTGTTAAGAGGTCACTGCGGCCCATGGACATCCATAACCAAGATCTAATAAAACATAAAGGTTGCTTTTCCTGAACCGTAAAATGGAACGTTTTGTAGCTTTTTTTATGCTTGAAGCGAACGAAAGTTCAAGCCTCCTGATGTTAAGTGGTCACTGCAGCCTATCGACATCCACATATAACCGCAAACAGGACTGAAACCCTATCTAAGGTGGTACGTAAATGCGTCACTACTCCTAATGGCTAAGATGGACGCCTTGCTTGTAAGTGCGCCCGACGACCACAGCTCTGCAACCGAAACACAATAATTGAACCACAGCTCTCCAACAGAAACACAATAATTGAACCACAGCTCTCCAACCGAAACACAATAATCGCTTCACAGCGGTTTGTGAGAGCGGCAATGGTACTTTCCCGGTCAAACTACAGTTAGTATAAATCCTTATATACATATACTCTCTATAATATTATGAGTATCATATACATCTTTCAGCAAAGCAGTGATAGCTACCTAGTGGTTTAGATGTCGGCCTCTCACTCTGAGCGTCCAGGGTACAACTATCGCACGCACTTCTTATTTTTCGAAACTATGTGCATATTAAAAATTAATTATTATTTGTTTTAACGGTGAATCAGAACTTCTTGAAGAAATCTACACTTCTAGGATTTCTCTGTAAAGTCGGAAGATGCGTGAAGTTTACCAATCCGCACTTAACCAGAACGGAGGCCTTTAACCTAACCCTTCTCATTCTGAGAGGAGATCCGTGCTCAGCAGTGAGACATTAATGGGTTTGTTTGTCATTATGCCTGTGATTCTCAGTTGTTATTTACTAATATATACACAATATACAATATAAATTGGTAGTCCGCATCGACTTTGCGTGTTTCACATTGGGGTCGTCTGAATGTTCCGCTGTGCAGCGATTTGATACCGCACAAGCGAAACATCAGGCCCCGG
>DWKL01003776.1:0-11185 GCA_018249415.1 Phareas burnsi
ATCCGAAAATATTTTTTTTTTATAACTAAACCTTACGGTAAGGCTCACGGGCCACCTAATGGGAAGTGGTCACCGTTGCCTATGGACATCTGAAACACCACAAGTGTCGCCAATACATCGCCGGCTTTGAAGGAGAGTTCTTTTTGGACCTTTCTTGAAGAACCCCATGTCATAGCGCACCGGGAATACCTCAGGAAGAACGTTCCACATCTTACGCGTACGCGGTAAAAAAAACCGAACCGTGAAGGACCGTCACGGGTGCAGCTGATGCGGATGGAACCCTATCCTTCTGCGTGATGTCCATTTTTTGAGACAAAACGTGACCTATCTTTATCTACTTACCATATCTATCCTTATCTATAGTTATCTATATGACAAATGTTATCGGTCCAGCGACATAGGCGTGAATAGGCAATAAACATACAAAGTCACTTCCCACTACGTTGATAATAACAGTATGGATATATCCGAACAATCATTCCGTTGCCAATGCTCAGTGAACGTCAGGAGGCAGATAATTCCACAATCAGGAAACTGCAGCATCCGTGCCGTTCCGTTCCGCTTAGTTAGTCGCCTTTGATTGTGTACTTGGCTAGATGGACAAGCGTGGGCGAAAACACGTAGCAAAAAATAGCCACCACTGTTGGCGGCTATTTTCATCACACATCACACCACTTTATACGTCAAATATAACAATATAAAAAATATGATGCAAAATATAATAAATATATTTCCCATTTTAAAATTTCTCATTTAAGAATTGTCTATGCACTTTGCATTGTTGCCAATAGGTACAGGGAAGACCCCTTATCGTTGGTGTGCGTCAAGCCTTACCTTTATTAGCCTGTTTCTGTAGGACGGTATTTAGTCGAATACATACTCAAAGGTCGCCGGATACCTGATCACACGAGTCAATAATCCAACTCATGTAACGTATACTTTTCATTTACAAATCTTACATGAGTAGTGGAAGTTCATGTTTACAAGATGATTACAGTCCCTCGGCTGGCTACGTGCGGATATATAGACATTCATCATCAAGCTATTAATGTTCTGCTTGGTACGGGTCTCTTCTCAGAATGAGAAGGATTAAGCCATAGTGAACCAAGCTGGCGATATGCGGATGGGTAGATTTCACACACCTTCGAGAATTTTACAAAAAACTCTTAGATGTGTCGGTTTCCTCATGATGTTAAAAAATAATAAATTTGTAATACGCAAATAATTTCGGAAAATCAGAGATGCATGCCCGTACGCATTAACCCTCGAACCCTGGACTCCCAGCTTGAGAAGCCGGAATCTTAACCACTAGGCTATCACTACTTTTATGCTTCACTGGTTGTTATTATGTAGACTGATTGTTATAATATATTTTTCTTTTATAGCATAGATCATTCATCATCAAAATAGAATGCGGTCCAACTTATGGTGATGGTCATTACCACCTATAGACATTTGTCTATTAATACATTTTATCGGCCATTAAAACACATTCATATAAACCCTATTCTTGATGTTCAATCTCATTCTCTTTGTTTCGTGATTTGTTTGTAACTCATTACAGCCGAAGTATGGATGTTTATGCTTTCAGAGTAAACCCTCTGTGATCAGCCATATATGCATTGGTACCCCTGAAGCCTAATTTGGAACGCCTCATGCTAATATTGTTTTCTTACCACACCCTTCTAACGAAAATACAGTAAAATTGAACACTGTTATGAAGCAAAAACAGCACGGCAGCGAGGCCACCGAAATAGGATCACAGTTTCACCACCTCTCCTGTACCCTTTTATGTACATATCACATACATACACCTTTTATAAACCTGGGTATGTTGTAAAACCTACACACCATTTGTATACCTACATACGTGGTAGAACTTACACTCCTTTTATAAACCTACATACGTGGTAAAACCTACCCACCTTTTATAAACCTATAAAAGTGATACAATGTACACACCGTTTATAAACCTACATACGTGGTAAAACATACGCTTACCCAGTTGGTAAGTAAACAGATAAATTTATATTCCGATTTCAAAATTCAAATCGAATAAACTTCCAAGCGGTTGAATCCTAAAGCTTCTTACGCAGAAAAGTTTAATTGATGGAATAAAGAAATAAAAAGTAAACAAGACTCACCTTGAGCCCCGAGTTTGCGCTGACGGGCTCATTCGCTCGGCGCAAATATTGACTTTGCTCTTCAATATTTATGATATTTCTTATATTTCGTTTTCATTATTCTTCGGCGATCTTTATATTTCTTTTAAGACTTTATGATTTTTGGTAGACCCAACATTGCCTTTTATTCATCATACTTCGAACTACTACAGCATTATTGACGGCTCGCGTGGCACAGCGGTTACCTTACCGGTCTGACACGCAGAAAGTTCCGGGTTATATTCGCGGCCAAGCAGACATTTAAATGATGGGTTTTAACTTCTTTTCTGGGTGTTTGTGTACATGTCTTTGTATGTATCCATGGCACCCACGACACAGGGTTATTCCTACTATGGGACTATGCGTCTGGACAGTGTTTCTATATAAATAATATGAAATCAGCTTATGGTCAGCAGCTACCATATTTATATTAGAGATTAAATAGAAATCTTTATTCATATGATAACCAAATATATTGAATTACATATGTATGCTTAAATCCATTTTCTGTTTCTGGTACATGACTTTGTTATTATCCGAAAGAGAATAAGACAAACAATTATACGGGAAAATTTGTCAAAAATTGGAAACATCAAATTAAACTATAAATTCTAACAGGATGTTGGTTTCGTAAAAATGTATCTCTCAATAATTTAGGCAGACTTTACGTAATCACGTAATTTACGGTGAAGACAAACATCATGATGAAACTTATAGATTTGAGATTTACCTGTAAAGTTCTCGAAGGTGCGTGAAGTCTATCAATCCGCACTTGACCAACGTGATAGACTATGACCTAACCATCAGTCTGAAAGGAGACCTGAGCTCAGTACAGAAACATAATGAGTTTGATAATGATGACGAAAATAACAATTAGAAACGAATCCGTTGTTGATATAATACAGATTAATAACAGAAGTGTCACCGTGACCCCATCCATGCAACTAGGTGAAAATACAGTGCATTGTATATAATTAAAATGTATAATATAAAATATATAAATTGTACAATATTATTGCTTTAAAATCTTGCCATATCAGAATGTCTGTTGATAGATATTTTCGTGATTTGACTACGGTGACACTATCGGCACAACTTTTTTGCCTCATAACTTCCGCTGTGCGTTGTTGTATTCACTATTCTGCCTCATAATTTCCGTTTTGCACTGTTGTATTCTTATTTCAAAGGCACCTTACCACAGTAGGGCACTCATATATTTACGATACGTTCCAACTGAACCCTTAACCGTAGCAACGGATCTGTCATCGGATTCAGATAAAACTCTCGATATCTTTGAGAGTTAGTACATTTCCATGGTTTACAATAAACATTTAATGTCATGTGGACTGTATGGTTGTTGGCACGACTAATATAAATAAAGAATTATAATTTAGATTAAGAGAGAAGACAGAAAAATGTACCTTGGAGAATATACATATTGTTTCTTTGATGACATTTTATTTATTCTTAAGACCTCAACGATGCATTTTTGTAATTAAACCCAATGTTCGCATGCTGATCGAAACTGTTGATTTTATTACCCAGAAAATATTAATTGTTGAAATAAAGACATAAAAGTTGAGAGGATTTACAATAAGCCGAGCGCAGTTTGCGCTGACGTGCTCAATCGCCCGACGCAAATATTACCTTTGCTCTCCAATATTTTTGATACATTCTGCATTTAATATTTATTGCTCTTTGGCGACATTTATTATGTTGCCTATCTGATATTTCTTTGTTCTATATTATCAATGTATGTCGGACATAAATCAAATCAAATCAATTCATTTACTTGCAAGAACAGTAGTACAAACACGATATTAATATTATCAATGTATATAAATGTTTCGTCTCATTCGGTGTGCAAAAATTACAATATGTATAATTTTTGTCATACAAATTTAGGTAGACCAAACTGACTCGACGCCGTGATAGCCTAATGGTTAAGATTCCGGCCTCTCCAGAGGTCCGGGGTTCGAATCCCGCACGCACCTCTGATTTTTCGAAGTTATGTGCGTATAAAAAATAATTATCACTTGCTTTGACGGTGAAGGAAAACATCGTGATGAAACCTACATGCCTGAGAGTTTTCTGTAAAGTTCGCAAAGGTATGTGAAGTCTACCAATCCAATGATGGACTTGGCCTGGATGGCCTAATCCTCATTCTGTGAGGAGACCCGTGTCCAGCTGTGGGACATTAACGGGTTGACGATGAAACTGACTTATGTTTATGCCTACCTGACCGGGGACTGAACTCCAAACCCTGTGGGTATGACATGGGTAAATTTTTTAGAAGAGTAGGAAACGAGAATACATATTGATGAGCGTACTTCTAACCTTTAACAAGATTGAAATCCTGTCTAATATCGTACGTAGATGCATTGCCCTATAAGTGTACCTGTCAACGACATCTCTCCAACCGAAACGCAAGAATTGCTTTACGGCGAATTGTGAGGGTGGTACAGGTCGAATCCTCTACCACCTCTTGACTTGCTCTGCCGGCACTGTTGTGCGGGATGGATTCGGATTACTGTTCTAGATTTGTGTTTGGGTATATGTCTTCATGTGTCCTTCGATTTGTATAAATGTGTTCATATGTCCATGGCACCCATGACACAGAACCCCATCCGCGGTTGTGTGTAGATAGCGTTGTTATTAAAAAGCAAACAGAACTATTTCGATGTTATTTCAATGTGTTACTGATCATCCAAGATTGTACCTCCAGAAAATAATTTACATACGTACTTCATTTTTATTATCGATTCCTTGAACAAACTGATATATCCAGGATTTTTTGCTTCAATAGTACAATTGATTCGTTAACTTTCATAATTTATTCATGAACATTTTATTGAAATGATTAATTCTTTTTATTAATTTTAGGACTTTTCAAAGTGACTTCTTTTTTTTTTTGAATTTTGACAACCCTACCAGCTTACCCTTCATATTTCATTGAGGGTTAAAAACGGCTCTCGGGTAAGCAGAGCCGCATAAGTTAACCGACTTAACGAAAGCCGTTAATCTGTTGAAACAACAATGATTACTTTAGTTGTTCAGAGTCGCTCTTTTCCTACTCTGATTAAGTCTTATAAGTTAGGGTAAGGGGATAAGGTGATATATTATTATTATAGGGGTAACTGCCTAGTCACTTACGAAGATATTAGTGAACTATGTAAAGGGTTTCGAGTTCGATTCCCGGTTACACAGACATCTGAAAGATTAATTGCGGTTTCTGGTCTGAGTGCTTACGCGTCTTTGTACCTGTGGTACCCACTATACAAGAAATCCTAGTATGGGTTACAGAAAGCGTTATTCTATCCATCTATCCATCCGCTCGTGGGCCTTTGAGGTCCACTGCTGGAAATAGGCCTTCCCTAATCGGCGCCACTCCAATTGATCCTGTGAATTCGCCTCTGTGCTTATTTTGCCCAGACGTGATCGTGAAAACGTTGAATGGACCCCATGTGTAAAAAACCCTTAATATATTATTATCATAAAAAATACCTAATAATGCTTCTTGTATTCATATCACGGGTCTCCTCACAAAATAGGGTTAGGGCATAGTGCACCACGCTGGCCAAGTATGCATTGGTCGACTTCACGCAAAGGTTCTATCTGACGACTTTCTGGGTGTCCCCAGGTAAGACTGCAGATGTCCATGATGGGCATTGACCTTAACACTTAACATTAGGACTGCATGCTCTTTTACGACCTTCGTATTATAAAGAAAAGACAATTAGGACAAGACATATACTCTATAACCGACAATAACAAGCCAAGCCGGCAGAGGGCGTTACCGTCATTATGGTTGTGCTGCTACGTATTACAGGTTAAACATTCAACCATAAGGGTGCTTACGCACTCAGTAAAGGGCCGTGAACACTTACGTCGAATTACATCGAATTATTAACTTATATTAATGCAACTTCCGGCAATATTGAGGACTTAACTATGCATTTTGAGTCCGGGCGCTTGCCTTTTTTATGTTTAAAGAGTAACAAACGTGCATGCCATCCACGTGAAGTGGTTACTGCAGCCCAGGACTGAAGTCCTAATTGAGGTCGTACTTAGATGCCTTACAACTCCCGATGATTAAGATGTCACCTCGCCTGTAAATGTACCTGGTAACCTGGTCTCCGACTGGAACACAATAATTGCTTCACGGCGGATTGCGAGAGTCGCAGCGGCACAAGCGCTGCTTATATTCCCGCTTTATAGCAGCAACGTGGCGCTACTGTGTTCAGGTTTTACAGGTTCACGTTATCGATCTTAGTCCCCAAGAGAGAGCCTTGAGAGTCCCTAGTCCCTTAGAGAGTAAGGCATATGTGTTCAACATTTTATAGAATACTTTTTTTATGGAGTCCCTTTCAACTGGCAATGGGCTGCAATTATCACTTAACATGAGGAAAGTTTCATGCTCATTTCCAATATAATTCCCCGCTATCCACTACGATCCCTTGCTTAAATGCACTGGAGGATTTGTTTGGATTGGCCACATTAATGCACTGCAGGATTCACATAATTTTTAGTTTGTTTTTGTCACTGACCTTCCAAAGACCGCTCCGGTGTGTCTGCACCCCACATAAGCCTACGTGTTTCGGTTAACAAGTGAATAATTCGGCTGCCAACGTGCCCGCATAAATAATTAGAACCTCCAGGGAGGAGTTGATTCACTCAGCTCATTAGAGGTTGATCCGATATGATTAGAGGTTGTTATAAAAAAATAATCTTGGGTTATTTTTTTATAACAAATCTCCCGTCACCAACCTTTAACTGAGCCACTGCCGACTCTTCGCTCAGATTAAAAAGGGTTAAGGCTTTTTATCGTAGAAGTAGCAAACGAGCATGCAGTCTGATAATAAGTGACCACTGCCGCCCATTTGTATCAACGCCAAATATCCTGATGCCGCGGGAAGTTCTGTGATGTGATAATCTGTGATGATGTGTGAGACTCTCAATCCGCACTTGGCCAGTGTGGGCCTATGACCTTACCCTTGTCATTCTTAAAGAAGACAGTCCCAGCAGTGGGACAGTAATAGGTTGATTTTTCCATAGAGTTGTAAGAGAAATCATGTGTATATAAATTAGCTTGAATTAATTGTTATTGTTGCCATATTTTGTCTTACACACCATCACCGTCTGATAATACAAACGCTTAAACGAACGCTTTCAACACTCATACCCTCACAATAGGATACCCTGTGTCGTGGGCGCCATGGTCGCATATAAGACAAGTGAACAAACAGCTAGACTTAAAACAGAAATCTAAACCCATGATTTACATGTCTGCCTAGCCGGAAATCGAACCTGAAACCCTATGCGTGTCAGACCGGTATTGTAAGCGCTGCGTCACGTGGGTCATCAAAATAATATATCATCATTATCAACCCATTAATGTCCTACTACTGGGAAAGGATCTCCTCTCAGAATGAGAAGGGTTAGGCCATAGTCCACCACGCTAGCCAACTACGGATTATAAGACTTCACACAGCTTAAAGAAATTTACAAAGAACTCTCAGATGTGTAGGTTTCCTCACGATGATTGCCTTCGCCGTTAAAGCAAGTAATAGCGGTAAATTATTTTTTAATACGAACATAACTTCGGAAAATCAGAGATGCGTGTCGATTCGAACCCCGGTCTTCCAGTATGAGAGGACGGTATCTTAACCATTAGGCTAATAGTGCATTATTATATATGCAACAGATAAATTACTTGAACAAAGAATACAATTAGTTATGCAATGCAATTGTTGCAACCAGTGTGAAATATTAACATACAATGCAATATATATTTGCCGTCTCCCGCTTAGTTTTATTTATGCGACTTCTATGCAAATGTTCAAGTGAATTATCATTCACTGTAATTGGTACAATAAAATACATAAGTGGTACCTATGTCCAGTTGCCTTAATACCGTCTACGCTAATTTTTGACAGCAGTGATAGCCTAGTGGTGTGATTCCAGTCTCTCACGCGAAGGGTCCGGGATTCGAATCCGACATCCGCCTCTGGTTTCAGGAATTAGTTATCACTTGCTTTAACGGTGAAATCGTCGTGAAAAAACCTACACATCTGGATATTTATATTCAAACTATGGCGATATCTACCACAATTACCCATTTATTTCATAAGAACATTTGATATGTAAATATAGTTAAACGTGCCGTTACCCTTGTCCGTCCATAAAGTCCTAGTTTTTGTCCTTCCGCGGAACCAGTTTACGAGCGGAACCACTGCACGCTTTAGAGATCCGCGCCCAGATACAGCTCCATCGGAACCATAAACCCCCGCTCGTATTTCTTTATGGCAAATAAACCATGACTTGTTTTAATAAACAGTAGGTAGGAAATGGAAAGATAAGGCATTTTATATATTGTTTTATTGGATGGATTGTGTGGAGCGTTTATTTTGATTGTGAGGATATTACTTGTGTTCAAAGTTAATGTATATAATAATGTATCGGCATCAGAAAATAGTCCCCTCAATGCTTAAATAAAATCTTCATTCAAAAACCTTGTTCAGAAAAATTTAGTTCAAAAACCTTCGTCCAAAAAAAGCTTTCGTTCAAAAACCTTCCTTCAAAAAAAATTCGTTTAAAAACCCTTGCTCAAACAACCGTCGTACACGATACAGATAAAAAATCTATGTGCAAATAAAAAAACCCTCGTTCAAAAACCGTTGTACATAACACAGATCTATAAAAAAATCTTTGTGCAAAAAAAAACCTTGTTCAAAATATCTTCGGTCAAGAAACCTTCGGTTAAAACAACTTTGTTGAAAGAACCTTCGTACAAAAAAAACCTTCATTCGTTTTTTTAAAGATGGTCATGGAAATCAACAATTGTAAGGTTATTAGGAATTATCATGCTTAGACTCCGGACGCACCGCCACCACACCTGTTTCTGCCTGCTGGGTTCTGGTTTGAAGTGTGTGATAAGGCAGAGACACGAGGTGTTCAATTTAATCCTCACAGGAGTAGCCCTGTGTCATATCATGGATACATACAAAGACAAGTACACAAAAACCCAGACCCAGACCAGAAATATAAATTCATCATTTAAATGTCTGCTTGGCCGGGAATCGAACCCGGAACCCCCTGTGTATCAGACCGGTATGGTAATCGCTGCGAAGTCATTGACATCATCTTTATTTTATCATTGAGCAAACGAGTGTGCAGGCCTGATGTTAAGTGGTCACTGCAACCCATAGACATATTTAACCTCAAACACAACTGAAGTTCTGTCTGAAGTCATACGTAGATACGTCACTACTAAGGACTAAGACGGTCGCCTCACTGTACATGTGCCGGCAACCGCACATCTCCAAACGAAGCACCATTTCTTCACGACGGGTTATAAGTTCTACACCACAGTTCTACCACCTATCAAACTCTTCTAAAGAAATATTTCTTGTACGGAGTCTTACACAAAGATAGGCCAATGAGCAATCATAGTACAAATGTATGTAAATGAAGGCAAATCTCGTTATACCGAACGCTGACGCTCGATAATAAAGAAATATGGCTTCGAAATGGAATGACGTCGCGAGATGGGACATCACATTTAGCGACGGGGGTTCGTTTATACTTCCGCCCTTAAGCTGAAATGTCGTTATCTAACGTGTAGGCGATTTCGATGTTTTGAGGTTTTCGAAATCAGTAAAATTTATATTAAAAGTTTTACTATTTAAAAGTTCTCTGTTAGATCTATTTTGGTACGTCAAACTTGCATACGACAATTAGTTATTAAATGGCACTATTTTTTGAAAATACCCTCTTTATTGTCCAAGCTTAAAAAGTGGTTTTGGCGCGTAACGCCATTATAGCTTAAGGGCGTCAGTTTCTATACTAACGTCCTTGAGTTATAACGACGTTACACAGTAAACTTGGTTCAAGAAGGTCTTCCCTGCTTGCAAGGTTTTCCAGTATTTACGCTAAGTATTTTTTGGGCTCAAATATCCTGTAAGAGCTGACGACCTACGCAGCAGAAACCATACCGGTTTTTAATGGATAGATGTGACAATCGGATATATAGCCGATCTATGCTACATGGTCCCTGTCGCACGTAGACATCTGTGATCAGACCAAGCATCAAATGGACCAAATAGGAAAGTCTTACCTAAGTCTAAGGTCGTCCACAGATGCGTTCCGCCCGTGAGAACTAAATTGAAACGCTTTTCTTATGTTAGAATAGCAAGCATGCGGGCCACCTAACGTTAAATGGTCACTGCAGCCCATGGACAGTCACAATTACCCTCAAATCAACTGAAGCATAGGGCTTGTGCGGTCGTCGTAGAGGCTTCACAACTCTAAAACGGCCACCACGCTTTAAGTGTACCCAACAACAACGCCTCTCCAACCGAAAGACAAGTTAGCGAATTTTGAGAGGGAGAGTGATACCTCCCAGTTCGAACTACAGTTCTACCACCTATTTACGCCTCGTGTAAGAGTGTTAGTAATAAGAATATTTATAATATATCATCAGCTCATTAATTTCCCTCAGACTTCAATCAGAATGAGTAAAGTTAGGCCAAAGTTCACCACGCTAGTCAAGTGCGGTTTGTTGCAAAAAACTCTCCGGTAGACACAAGGTGTTCCAACTTAGTCCTCCATCAGTGATCGCCTAAATTTAGGAATTTATTACGATATTTTAATAGAATATTAGGAATTTTAAATTTAGGTTTCCTCGCCGTATAGCAAATAGTATTTACGCACGTAACTTTGAAAAATCAGTATCGCGTGCGAGATTCGAACCCCGGACCCCCAGTGTGAGTAGCTGTAATCTCAACCACGTATTATAAATGATAAGCAGCGATTGTATAGAAAGTGATATGTCATGTCTATATATATATATAGACATGTCACATATAAAAACCAATCTCGCGTTCCGTTAAAAGGAATATGACAGCAGAACGAAATGACATCGGTGAATATAAAGAATTTCATTCTTACGCGTTGCAGAAGCTTCCTCATTTGTGCGAAAAGACAATTTAGAGCGCTCCCAGGGACGTCCGATCCAGTCTCCA
>DWKL01003777.1:0-11185 GCA_018249415.1 Phareas burnsi
GGTGCGTGCGGGGTTCGAACCCCGGCCACTCGGAGCAAGAGGCCGGAATCTTAACCACTAGGCTATCACTGCCACTACATATAATGACATAATGTTTATATATAAAAGTTAATTTGAAAATTGCTGAAACTGTTTCAAATTAACATAGGCTATTTCTTTTCAAATTTTTTTGACTTTTAAGATTTAGAAGTGCAATGTCATTCATTTGACTTCTTATGTTACGAACTAGTAATTATATACACTGTGGATATAATTGTTTAAATGAAACTTACGTTTAAAAATAGGAATTACACAAAGAATTCTCTTTAGTATGCAGGAATTCTCTAGGAGGAAAAACAAAGCCAATGTGAAAGTAATTTCCCGTTTCTCTAAAATACGTTTTTCATTAAATCGTAACGAATTTTGAAGAACGACATTTTCTGATGGGAAATTAAAAGTTTTCGTTGTCGAGGCCCAATCCAAATCCAATTTACCAATTTATAAATATAATAACACGAGGCCGGGTTATAAAATGCAGTATGTTTTAGGAACTTACATCATCCATAGATATTCCTCGTTATTTTTGCTAGGCTGCCTTTGAAGGGATCCAAACTGAGTGCCTGAAAATGGACGATTCCGGCATAAAATTGTTTGTCAAAATAAACATTGTAAGAACAAACCACGAAAATATACATGAGCAAGAATTATGTACAGTTTACAAAGGGACTCTATAGTCTCAGTGACGTAATGGGTCTGCCGAAATGAGTAAAACGGTTTATATTCTTCTTGAGACATAAAAGTATTAACTAAATTCACTAAGAAACGGATAAAGTGATATTTTTTTATTTAAAATAAGTTATTCGGCGTACAAAATTATAAGGAATATGAATTTTTCATGTTATTTAACAAAATAACATATGGTAATTGATCACATAACATATGGTAATAAATAATCAAACAACATAACATATGGTAAAAAAATATTAGTTACGATACTTCAGCAACAAGTATTGTTATCGACTTAATATAAAAGTCTTCAATAAATACCGCTCTCTATTGACACTGATGAGTTGTGTTGGTTCGACCCTACAAACACACACACCTATGACTTCGCATAACAAGTTTACAATCTCTCAATGTATAAGGTTAAATATTTATCTATGCCTCAATTATTAAAACTCAAATCTCGTTCTCAAGGTTGCATTGTAATATTATCCAACGTGGAAGAATATAATTTAATGATAGTCTAGATTAACAATATATTTAGAGAATAAATTCCAATTATTATCTATATTAAGATTAATAATTTAATATAATCCATTGTATTTATAAGTATTAAAATACAAACATACCTGATTGATAGCTTTGCGAGCTATTGACACTGTTCTCACTCTCGGTTCTGCTTCGTGTGTTAAATAGCAAATTCCACGGATTGTAATTCGCATTCTGCGTTCGATTTTCCGTTTTAGACACAGTTTGTTTAGCATTATCCATGGTTCTATTACTGGATAAGTATTCTTATTTTATTAATAAATTATTTGAATATTAAAACTCAGTAGAAACGGTCTCGACGATTACACTCTCACGCACGCCAACTGATAATATAATAATATTATGACAGTCCCAAGCTAAACAGTCACGCACGCTGCCCGGTAAAACGAGTCAACAAGCGTTGTTTTGATCCGAGACTGCCCGATCACATACGGAAACGCCCGAAATTGTGTTTACTACGAAACTTGTCGGGCACAAGTCTCAACGCTTTGCTACCGGCGAATAGTGGAGCCGGCGACGGCGTTGACGGTTTTCTAAATATAGCACACATAGGCGACGTGGAGTAGCAATGACATTTCACCGCATAAATGCTGTACAAACAAAGAAAAACATGGTAGATCAATATAAGGTTATTAAAATGTAAAGAAATAAAACTCTTTAACAATAATGCACCCAATTTACGCCATAAACAATAAGGAATAAAAAAAGTGTCAATGTCAATTGAGCAGAAGGAAAAACATAACTTATATTATAACTGAGGCATTTATTCACGATAGATCAAAATGAAAATTCCCTACCTGGTATCGTTGAACACTCGAAAGGCCTATGCTACCTCACCTTTTATGAAAGCTTCGCCAGGTGAAGCTCCTCGCAAAATTGTGGCCGAAGATTTTGAATGGGATGATAATTTTACACCTGCACCCCTTACGTATTTCGCAGCCCTGGCTCTTTCGAGGATATTTCACAGAATAAATCCACTCCACAAGATTCTACAGAAAGACGTCGATATGCTAATGGATTTGTATCCTGCGGATATTCCGCTTAAGTACAGCGTTCCGTGCATAAAGGTTGCTTTAAATATTTCATCTGGGATTTTTTTTTTACTTTTAATCGTGTTTAAACGGAACGGCATGTTTTATACAATTTTGCAGGACGAACAATATTGGAAAAGATCCTATGCTACAAAGTTTCCTTCGCGAAAAGAGTTGGGTGTAAAGTTTTGGAAAGGAAAGTTTTTGTCGGCATGTTTGCAAGATTACCTCGAAAATGTTAAACCAAATATTTTTATTGAAGAAGAAGCCGTTGAATTATCATCTTTGGTACTGAAAAATATACATTGGAATAATTTTGACCCTGCTTTTAAGTGATGATTTGTAATTGTTTTCTTTATTTATTTTAGGTAAGCCCCTACATTTACGAGCTAAATCTGAATCAGTTACAAATAGTGCGCCAACCAATACCATCTGTTCCCTATGAAAATGCTGTTGAAGACATTTGCGATTTTAGTGTACCTAAACTGTACGACCATATACCTCTTGAATCAGTTTTGGCAAAATTGTACAATCTTCAAGAGATATCATTAGTTTTCGGCTTGAACAATGTGGAAGACAGTTACTTAACGAGATATTTTGAGTTTTCCATAGGAGACTGCGAGTCACTGTGCAGAGGTCTCGAATATCTAAACCACCTAAGAATTTTTCGCATCAATCGTAGCAACCTAGACTGCTCCAAGGTAAAGATAATTCTCCAGAATCTTGTTAAGAAAGAGAGCATTGAAGAACTGGATTTTAATCATTGTAAAATTGGCGATTATGGTATGAAAGCTTTAGGTGGTTTTATATACATCCACAAAAATGTTAAAAGAGTGAGGATCGCAAACAATAGATTCAAAGAAATCGGCGTACAAGGGATCGCTTATGCAATACAAATGAATCCTGCTGCGCCTATAGAACTGTTAGGTATATACATATATAATTTATTATATAGTCATTGTTTAGTAAATGTTGCATATCCTTGGTGCCATGTCTGCGTCCCGTAAGGATTCCATTGCCGGCAAGACTCTAAATAATGAATGAATTTAGGTTGTTCTTGATGTAGTTGTTTGTACCTCTGTAGATACATTTGTGTGTCCAAACAATTTAAGAACTCAAGGATCGAGAAGGGATTGTGTGAATCGCTTATAAAAATAGTAATATACATTTATTTTTCACATCGTTTTATAAATATATTTCGTCCAAGATTTTAGTCTGAACCCGATGTCATTGGAATGTGCAACAACTTTTGCGGCAGCGTTCGTTCGATTCAAAGAAAAACCTCAAACATTGATAGTCAATTCCTGTGGATTTTCTGGAGCGTCAGCTGAAAAGGTACCGAGATTTGTCATTATGGGCAGCCGTAGGCTTTATCACTCAATATTTTAGGTCAATAAAAATTGCTTATCATACAATAAAAATGATAAAAAACATATTATGCGTAGATATTGATAAGAAAATCGGTACTATTATGTTTATATGTAAATTATATAGGGTTTTCGTTACAGTAATTAAAAATAATACAGTACATTTGTTTTGTGATCAACAAATTAAAGAATCATCATAAATAGTTAGAGTACATTACAATATTTACAAACAAAAGGCGGCCTTATCGCTGTCAGTGACATGTTCCAAACAGAATATGGGTGATTAATATGAATTATATATTTATTATCGGAATGGATCATGAGTTATTGGTTGTTTTTTCTAGAAACTGATAAGATACAGTAGTCGCGATATTGTAATTTTTACTTCCTGATATCCAATTGTGTTTATAAACATAGCAACAACACATCATGATCATTAAAGTATTACTGTTGGTATTGCTGACGACGGGTCTTTTAAACTAAAAACGATTTAGGCCATTATCCACCACCCTCGCTGAGTACGGATTCGTAGACTTCACACGCCTTTGAGAATATCAAGGAGAACGCTCAGAAGTTTCCTCACGGTATTTTCCTTCATCCTTAAAATAAGTGACAATCGAAAAATTAGTGGTGTGCCTCGTATTCTATAACCGGATCACCGGAACCGGATAGCGAAATTCATACCACGAGGTTATCGTTGCTTTAATAAGTAATAAAGTATGAAGTACACATATTTTGCGTATTTAATCAATTTTATCCTCAAGGCCCTGCTGCCCTACTGTTGAGTATCTTGTTTCAAAATGAGGAGAGATAATGTAGGTAGACTTAATTTATTTAGGTTAGTTTTAACGGTGAAGGAAAACATCGTGAGGAAAGCTACACATCGGAGGATAAAATATGTATGTAATTTTAGATGGCAGGCCTGCTAAGTTTGAATCGTGGTTTGACAAGATTGGACATGGCCGCGAATAATTTATCAGGCGAAGCCGAGATCACCCTCATTCGAGCGCTTGAGCAAAATAAGAAAGTTTTGAGAGTTGATTTGCGAAGGACTCGTAAGTATTGGTCATAGGTTTTACCTTATAATTTTCATGTAACAAAATTAAGAGATATGCAGACCACTCGATGTTGAGAGGTCATTGCCAGCTAAGGACCATCATCATCAACCCATTAATGTCCCACTGCTGGGCACAGATCTCCTCTCAGAATGAGAAGGGTTAGGCCATAGTCTACTACACTCACCAAGTGCGAGTGGGTAGATTTTATATTGCTTCGAGAACGTTACAGAGAACTCCCAGATGTGTAGACTTCCTTATTATCTTTTCCTTCACTGTTAAAACGAGAGATAATTAAAATAATTAAAAGGTCGGAATTTTACCACTACGCTATCCCTGCTACATGCTATATATACCTACTGCTACATATATAGTTACAAATATATAGGTACATTTAATTATCTAAAAATAGAAAACTATATAAAAACTAGAAAACACGTTGGAACCTCTGAGTATTTAATGAAACTGGTGTTTGGATGTTTGTTTTTTCTTCTCCTATGTGTCCAAGCATCCAAGACACAGGGAATTTTTGTGTAGGGCTATGAGAATCGGAAGCGTATATTACATTTGTTTTTACAGACATATCAGAAGAAACTCAAGCTAAAGTAAACGAACTGCTTGAACGTAACAAGAATTTGATCGGTCAGGAGACTGAACCGAGCGACGAGATACCGCCTTTGTATCTCGGCGAGCCAGAATACCTTATATGGGAGTACAACCCCAACAATCCCGATTTCATCCCCGGCCGCTATCCCGATAGAGTACCTGAAGTTTAGGAGTTAAAACATATTCATTTAAATTTGTTTCACTCTAGATGTTGCTAATGTGTGGAGTGGTTAAAACATATATTTTGTTTCTTATGATAGAGCAGAGAAAATTGGATGCGATTATCGGTGAACATACAAGAAGCATTTTGTTTAACTGGTTTTTCATTAAAATAATTGAAGGCATTAAATAAATTATTCCTATCTAAAACTTTATGTAAAGCTAGCCTAAAGTTCCTCAGACTAACGATGATCGTATTCAATCTACCAGTATTAAAATTAATATCGTCTAAACATTCATAATACGGAACCATTATTTACAGTCGCCTATTATTCTCGAATTGTTGTAGATTTTAGGAACCTCATAAAAACGATAAAACTCCTTTTACAGCTTTCAACTATTGCTTTAAAGCTCTTCTAGCAATAAATATAAAAGTTAGGTACGTAGCTAATTTATAGGTTTTACGCGGCTGGGGATGGTTTAATATATTATACCTAGTAGTGACAATAAAACTACTTATATATAAATTAATTGTATATGATGCTTGATAAATAAAACTGGGTATTTTTTATAAATATTTACTCTTCATTTTACTTCTCTACATAGATAGTCTACAACTAAGGAACTTTAAAGAAATAGAAAATATGTATAAAGTCAGATCATACGGTAGCGAAAGTTTTGATGTTATAAATTTATAATTTAAAAGATTACGTTTCAGCACGTACCTCCACTAAAAAATACGGTTTTGCTAATGAAATGGGCACAAAAATAAAATAAAATAAAGACAAATGCATTGAAATATATATCCAGAAATCTGAACTCATTAAATCGAACCCGAAACCTTTGCGTGTCTGGGCAATATGGCAACAGTACTACGATGCCACACATCGACATAAACAAAGTAAGTTTCCGATACGTATTAGTTATATAACGTAGAAGGCAGCTGTTCTAGTGCAATCGATCCAAACCGGGGAGCTGACACGATCTCTACAAGCTCTGAAGTGGCCATCTGAAGTGTTCCTTTGCACAGCCCGTCACCCAAATGTAGCTGTAACGTTATAACAATATGACACCACTATACTTTATTGCATACCGTAAAAACTTTAAAAACACAAATTGTATACACAGAACCAATAGATTAGAAATTACTTTAACGGTAATGACTTGCTTTAACGGTGAAGAAAAACATTGTGGGGAAACCAATAAATCTGAGAGTTCTTTGTAAAGTTCTCGAAGGTGTGTGAAGTCTACCAATCTGCACTTGGCCAGCAAGCTGGACTATGATTAAACTCTTCCCATTCTGACAGGAGACCCGTACCTAGCAGTGGGACATTAATGGGTCAATGATAATGATGGTATACGAACAACAGGGGGTCTCTTTTTTATGTTTGAAGTAGCAAACGAGCGTGCTGGCCACCTGCTGTTAAGTGGTCACTGCAACCCATGGACACCCACATCTATCTCAAACAAAATTGAAATTCCCTCTTGAGCTCGTTCGTAGATGCATCACTATTCCTGAGGAATAAGATGGTCGGTTCGCTGTAAGTGTGCCCGAGAACCGCATCTCTCCAACGAAACACAAAAATTGCTTCAGGGCGGATTATGTGGGCTTCTTATTGCTCCAAGAGAGATTTCTTCCAGGCTACCTCTGGTTGGAAAACTAAGGTAGTAATAAAAGTGTGAAAGGGTAATGCGCACAAATATTCAATTAAATGTATAATTGTAATAATATAACAGGATATATTTAGAAAATTACAGCTTTCTTAATAATTTTTAAATGAATCGAAAGACTTAGACTGCCGGATAGAATGAGGTAGCAAATTCTACAACTTTAATTTTATAACTAAGATTTATTATAACAAAAGATTAATTGTAAAAAAAAAATATGTGAACAGGAGTGAGTGGAAGTAGAATGGAAAGGGTTGAAGGATGATCAAAGGAAAAGGTTAAAGTATAATCGTAAAGAGTGACCATGGGCATGAAGATAGGAAAACGCTCTTATGAATTGGGACATGTTGGTTTAAATGGCACGCAGGGTGAGTGAAAACATGAGTAGCAAAACAAAGATGTTCTGATTAACATTTGGCAGTGGGGGTTGGGTTTAGAATCGTGTAGTTACTGCAACCTGTTGGTCTATTGTTATCAGCCCTGTTTTACTTACATTTGATCTCAAAGGCCGTTAGTATAAACCATAGAATGTATTTGGGGTTCAGAGCCTTGTTTTCCCGACACCTCCTCTCCCCGATTTAATTGATAACTGATTTAATCATCATTGAAGGATACAATAGCTTATGACAATGGTAAAAAGAGTTGCCAATTTATGTGTCACCATAAGAACATTATTCTTCTTGGATAAAACTGTTAGACAATCCAATTAGGAGGTGAAAACGTCGACAGAATCTGCAGATTTTCGATTGTTAATTTGATCCTGAAGAGATTTGTTCAGCCTTCAGTGAACTGTTAGCAACTGATTCAAAAGCTGGAGATCTTAACGGTTTTAATTGAGAACTTGTTCGAGTAGAAAGTGGTAGGATTTTTCGTAATTAAATTCTAGGGATACCATTGCGACTTCTATCTCTATAACAGCGGGGTAAAGGCTGCTGTGTTTTGGTTTAAAATGAATATCTCGCTTACTTGAGACTTTCCAACATCTGGGACTATCCGTGGGTGATGTCGAATACTTTCCGCGATTTACCTTCCTTATACCATTAGAACAGATTTGCTACATCTATGCTATAAAGTGTATGCAGTTCACCTGCTATTAAATGGCCACTGTAACCCATGGACCAATACCTAACCTCAAACATGAGTAACGTCATATTTGACGTTGTATGTAGATGCGTCACTACTCCTAAGGTCTAACCTAGTCGCCTCACTCGTAAGTGTCCAACAGAAGGGTATATTGGTACTATACTATCTAAAACTAGTGTTACGACGAGGAAAAAATGCACATCGCCACAGTGGTGTGACGAGTTGGTGCGATGACGTGATTGGCAGCGATGGGAATTAAATCTACATAACATAGGAACTACAAAACTCAGGCGACAGTCTTTTGTCCGCTCGTGCCTACAAACATGAATGACGAGCACGGCTGTAAAGTGTTTGCTCGCGTTCGGATACTTTCGCTTTGTTTCGCCGAGTGTGCCAACGCAGCATAAAGTGGAACGTGATAAATAGCACGAGGGCCGTTAAGCAATCAATTTGGGAGCGAGTAACGCGTTAAGCCTGTTTGTTTATTTATGAGACGGTTATAAATATTGTGTTAGAGCACATTTTTGAGATTTGACACTAAAACCCTTAAACATATTTTTCTTAATATTTACAACAAGCCCTTGAAATTTAGCGCAATCAAACACAACTTTATGTGCGGTTATATAAATGGTAATACTTACATTTTTATAAGATATATTTATTGTACATTTCTGAGATAAAACCAAAAATATTGTTTATTTAAATTTTGAAATTTTATCTTTTTTCAAACATATAAAAACGGAAGTTCGAGATCGTTCTGGTATTTGAAAAGAATATGATTACCTTTTAAAAATCGTTTTCCAATAAAGTATATAATATTAATAATTATCAATCACTTAAGTATGTAATATTTATTTTCAGACCTTATACACGGTTTCGTAATTATTATAGCGTGCGCCGCTGTCTTTTTTACATTTAGTACACTTTTTTGGATATTATTCTTTATAGGAATAATATACTATCGCCCGTAGTATCGTTATATAAACATAAATACAAACATATTATTGTCTTCTAACGTATCTGCTAAAATAGTCGTAATTTTCAAAAATATCCCTTTTGTAGTTTACTTTTTTATAACTCCATACCTAATTTCGCCTAAAAATAATGATAAATATAAAAATACGTATATTATAGTTCTGAAAAATATAAAATATTTAAATAAATGTTAATGATTATATAAAGCCGAAATATACGTATAATTACGTGGCGGTACTTACTGAGATATTGTGGTTATTTTTTGAACGGTTACGTTGTCTATTGAATTGGTTCAGAAGACCTTTGAAATATTCGCAATCGTAAGACAGATATAGCTAAAATGCAATCAAGTACAGTCACATGCAATTTTAATTTTTTGAAGTTATGTGCACGCGTATTAGAAATTAATTATCACTTGCTTTAACGGTGGAAAACGTCGTGAGAAAACCTACATATCTAAGAGTAAAGCAAAGTTCTCGAAGGAGTGTAAAGTCGACCAATTCACACTTAGCCAGCGTTGTGAACTATGGCCTAACCCTAACTATGGACTATGCCCAGCAGTGGGACATTAATGGATTGATGATGATGATGATAAGTCAGAATGAGAAGGTTTAGTATATAATCTAGCCTTGATGGATTGATACATGTTTATGGAGAGCTGTAAGTCATGTAGGTTTCCGTTGCATAAAAAGGCTTGATAGAAATATAGTATGCAATGACTATTGTAGCATCATCATCACCCGTTATTGTCCTGCTGCAGGGTTCGGATCCCCTCTCAGAATAAAAAGTGACGCCATATTCTACCACGATTGGAAGACTTCATTGCTTGAGAACTTCACGGATAACTTTCAGGAATGTAGGTTTACTCACGACGTTTATTTCACCGTTAAAGCAAGTGATAATTTCTAATTCGCACATACCTTCTAAAAATGAGGGGCACGTGCGTGATTCGAACTCCGGGCCTCCAAATCGAGAGACCGGAATCTTACCACTATGCTATCAATATTATTCATTGTGTAACATCTGGTTAATTGATGTGATGCAACACTATTGTAATATAAAAGGCGTAACAAATCCAGTGGTGTGACGACAAGTGTAAAATGCTCTTCGTCACACTGGTGTGACGAACTAGTGTGATCAGGAGTTCGGCACGCGTGATATGCATGTTGGTGTGAGTAGCTAGTCAGTTTCCAGAAACTTAACTCGGCTGAACTATGTAAATTTGATCAATAGTATAATCCGCATTGGAGTAGCGTGGTGAAGTATGTTCCAGGCTTTCTCCATTTGTGAGACCCGTGCCCAGTAGTGGGACAGCAGGGTTGTAGCCATTCGAATTGATACCATATGAATGCTGATGTAATGACAGTATTGCATTGTACTTTCCTCGTTTCAGAAATATTGATACCCTGTACCTAAGATCATTTGAATTCGGCCCAACTCACAACAAAATTGAATATTATGCTCCCCTCAAAATGAACAACATTTAATTTTGTATCTTCTTTATTCGAAACGTGGTTTTCATGTGTAGCAATTTACAAACCGAAAATATGGAGCAGCTTTCGTTTTAAAACAATGGGGCGTCACGGTTATCGTTATAATATTTTCAGCCGTATAAATGTGCCGTAAAGTTGCATTGTTCTGCTTTCAAGGGTGTATAATCCAAAGATACTTCTATGAGGAGTTCTGAGTTGGTTTTCATATAGGACTCTTTTCCTATTTGGATTTGATGACTGCTGCTCTTGGACTTCAGTGACCACTTAATGTAAGATCAAATAAACTCGTGCCTGCTTGCTTCGACTGGAAATAAGAAAAAGTTAATTTATTTTTACAATTTATAAATATGATAGGATCGTGGAGAACTTAATTATTACTAAATTATCCAGTAGATCGTGGGGAACTTTTTTTTTTTTATATTTGTAAAGTAGCAAACGAGCATGCAGGCCACCTGATGTTAAGTGGTCACTGCAGCCCATAGACACCCACATCCAAC
>DWKL01003778.1:0-11184 GCA_018249415.1 Phareas burnsi
AGCCATTCCTTATATTATCATTGCTGTCTTTCCATCGTCAATAATTAAGAAATGTACATAATGATGGTTAAATGACGATGATAAGTAAGCGTAATTTAGTTTTAATAATATGGAAAGTATGGCAATCAAAAGACCTTCATAGGAATGTAGACATTGAAAACCTCTGGTCAAGATCAACATTATGATTGTAATTATAATACTGGCCATAAGTGTTTATTACGCAACGTTTTCATAATAGTATATCTTACATTTAATAGGTGGTCGAACAATATCTTGACCGGGAAGGTACCAACGCCGTCCTTATAATCCACCGTGAAATAATTCTTATGCTCCGGTTTCTGTGAGAGGTGTGGTTGTTGGGTACATTTACAACGAGGTGATCATCTTAGTCCTCAGGAGGAGTAACGCACCTACGTACGACCTTAGGTAGGACTTTAGGCTTGTTTGAGGTTAATGTGGGTGTCTATGGGCCGCAGTGGCCACTTAACAGGTGGTCTGTTGTTAAATAGTCAGTCCTTTGATATTCTTCTCACATAAACCATAGCATAATATTTAACTATAGAGAAAGTTACAGTATGTAACGTAGGCTACGTTATACCCTGTGACGTTGTACCCCAAAAATAATTACGGATTCCGAATTAAAATCAGAAAGTGCAAGTACGCAGGCGGATAGACACTTTTTTTTTTAATCTTCCATATATTTTTTTATGTTTGAAGACTAGCAAATGAGCGTGCCGGTCATCTGTTGTTAAGTGCTCATGGACATCCACATTTAACCTCAAACAAAACTGAAGTTTTGTCTGAGGTCGTACGTAGATGCGTCACTACTCCTAAGGACTAAGGTCGTCGACTCGTTATTAGTGTGCTCGGAAACCATACCTATCCAATCGAAATACAAAAATTGCTTCACGGCGGATTGTGAGGGCGGCGGTGGTATTTCTCCGGAAGAACCGATCGAAAGTTCTACTACCTATGAAGATAATATCAGTAAAACTACACTACGATCTTATTTCTATACGAGTCTAATAACATTTTTTACTTTCTTTTTATGTATGATTGTTAATATTTATACTAAATATATGTAGGTATATTATTATGAAGATTTGGTCACACTTGTTATTGAGCGTAGTAGCTAGATTTATTTACTGTTTTTTTTCAATGTATTTGATAAAAATATTTTCAGGTAGTAGAAACTAGTCCAGACCCAGAATGGACGTTGCTTTGGTATTTACGTAAGAAGCTTCACCTTACGGGTACTAAGTATGGCTGCGGGGAAGGCGGTTGTGGCGCATGTACCGTCATGGTATCATATTACCTCAAGCGAGAAGAGCGAATCAAGTATCCTTTTAGAAGTATCTACAGTAACACTAGGAAGGCTAATGCCATTCCCTTTTCGGTTAGTTTGGGAAACATGATCTAATCTTGTGGTATTAGAAATGTAGGTTATATTAGTCATATTATCTGTAAATACTTAAGTTGTGGGAAATCTTCATCATTAAATGAAAATCTGTGTATGTAACAGAATATCATCATCGACAAATTAATGTCCCACTACTGGGCACAGCTCTCCTTTCAGAATGAGAAGGGTTAGGCCATAGTCCACCACGCTAGCAAAGTGCAGATTGATAGACTTCACACACCATCGAGAACTTTGCAAAGAACTCTCAGATGTGTAGGTTTGCTCACCATGTTTTCCTTCACCGTCAAAGCAAGTGATAATTAATCTCTAATACGCACATAACTTCGAAAAAATAGAGGTGCGTACGGGGTTTGAACCCCGGCCACTCAGCTTGAGAGGACGAAATCTTAACCACTAGGATATCACTGCTGTAACAAAATATACTTTATTTAAACCCGCTTGACTGTCTGTCATGCAAAGGGTTCGATTCCAGGTCAGACATACATCTATATGATAAATTTAGATTTCTGTTCTGGGTCTGGGTTTTTGTATACTCGTCGTTGCACGTAATCCTAGTATGGGGCTATACTCACAACACAGGTAATCCTAGTATGGGGCTATGAACGCCGAAAGCGTTCTTTATTTATTATTATTAATAATAATGTTTCTCTTCTCTGGATTTCGATATTTCTCTGGATCTGAATATTGTTATCTTGGTTAGACGACAAGATTATTATATAAATATTATATTATATGACATATGACAAATGTGGTTAATTTATAATGTGTGTCTATACATAATTAGTTAAGTAGTTATTTCACTATGCAATCAACATGCAAACATTGATCTGTAATTAAACATTGTAATTGATAAAATAATAACCTTAGAGGGCTATATCAGACACGTAGCAGTAAATGCTTGTTTAACCCCTATTTGCGCTATGCAAGGGTTGGCAGTAACTACAGTAGAGGGCATAGGATCGACAGAAGATAAATTACATCCAGTTCAGGAGAGAATATCTAAGGCACATGGCTCACAATGTGGTTTCTGCACACCGGGAATCGTCATGTCTATGTATACTTTGCTCAGAAATAAATCGATAATTAATTACGTAGATATCGAAACAGCATTACAAGGAAATCTATGCAGATGTACAGGTTATAGACCAATTATAGAGGGTTTTAAGACCTTTATGGATGCGTGGAGTGTCAGTGGTAGTAAAAATCAAGATACTTGCATAATGGGCAAGGATTGTTGTCGATTAAACAAAGAGGGCAGTAAAGACGACAATAAATTATTTATGAAATCAGAGTTTCAGCCGTACAGTCCCAGTCAAGAACCAATTTTCCCACCTGAATTAATTTTAAATCAAAATTATGGAACAAATTATGTCTTTTATAAAGGTGAAAATATTGTTTGGATTCGGCCTCAAACGCTCAATGAACTGCTTTTACTAAAATCTGAATGTTCAAATAGTAAAGTAGTCGTAGGTAATACGGAAATAGGTGTCGAAATGAAGTTTAAAAAGAAATTATATCCAATGTTACTTTACCCGACTTTAATTGAGGAAATGAATACTCTGAGCGTAACTGAAATTGGCATAAGGATAGGCGCTGCGGTGTCTCTCACAGATATACTCAAGTTTTTGCACAAACATTTAGAAGACAAAGAGAACTATGACAGAGGAAAAACGTTTTTGGAGATTAAAAATATGCTTCATTGGTTTGCGGGAAATCAAGTTCGTAATGTTGCGTCTTTGGTAGGAAATGTAATTACAGCAAGTCCTATATCGGATTTAAACCCAATTTTAATGGCCAGTTCAGCGACTCTTTTTGTGTCTAGTTTTAAAAGGGGACAGCGACATGTCACTGTAGATGAGATTTTTTTCAAAAGCTATAGAAAAGTTTCCCTCGAAGATGATGAGGTTGTCGTAGCTATTGATATACCCTTCACTGATAAAAGACAGTATTTTAAAGCATACAAGCAGGCAAGACGACGCGATGACGACATTTCTATAGTAACAGCAGCTTTTAACATTAAATTAGAAAAAACATCAAATATCGTAGAAAAGGCTAAATTATGTTTTGGTGGTATGGCACCTACAACAATATGTGCAAAAGAATCTTCTGAATTGCTTAAGGGCCGCGTTTGGAATGAAAGTACCTTGAGATTAATGCTGAAATCGCTGACTAACGAGTTGGAATTGGATATATCAGCACCAGGTGGAATGGCCGATTATCGGAAATCTCTGAGTCTAAGTTTATTTTTTAAGTTTTACCTTCATGTAATGCAAGAAGTTGGGGTCAATGGTTATAAATTAAATGAATATGAATTGAGTGGGTCTTCCGATTTACCCATAATTGAACCTAAAAGTTCTCAATGTTATGAAATTAAAAACAACAATAGGCATATTTATGATTATGTTGGAAAACCTATACCACACATGTCTGCATTGAAACAAGCTACAGGAGAGGCAATTTATTGTGATGATGTTCCCATCGTAGAGGGAGAATTATTTTTGTCATTAGTATTAAGTAGGGAACCATATGCAAATATTAAAACTATTGATCCAAGCAAGGCTTTAGCAATGCCAGGTGTTAAGGCATTTTTCTCAGCGTCAGATATACCAAATGATTGCAATAAAATGGGGCCTATAATTAAAGACGAAGAAATATTTTCTAGGAGTGTTGTTACTAGTAGAGCTTGCGTTATAGGAGCTATAGTTGCTACAACAGAGAGTATTGCTAGAAAAGCGAAAGATTTAGTTATTGTTACTTATGAACAATTGAAACCATTAATAGTTAGTGTTGAAGATGCGATTGAACAAAAATCTTTCTTTGCGGGCTATCCAAGAAAACTTGTAAAAGGAGATGTTAATGAAGCATTTTCCAAAGCACGCCATGTATCTGAAGGCTATGTAAGAAGCGGAGCACAGGAACACTTTTATTTAGAAACAATATCCGCTTATGCCATTAGGAAAGAAGATGAATTAGAAATTATTTGTACAACGCAAAATCCCGCTGAAATTGCTGTAAGTTATGTTGTTATTGATATGTATAATTTTTGTTGTTGTTCAGCCATCCATCTGTGTTTGAAAATTCGTTGCTAGACGTATACTTTCATTCAAGAATGAAAGATTAAAGATCAACGTCTTTATCATGTTTTTGGACCTTTTGTGTCTAGATGTTACTTGGGGGCGACTTGCGATTTTTTTCTCGGCTGGAGCCATTGTTTGGTTTTGGTAGCTCAAATTTAACCAGATATTTTAGTCCATTATTATCTCATAACTAAGATGTCTATTTGGTAATATCTATTTACATTTTAGCAAATTGCCGCAGAAGCTTTGCGTATTCCGAGACACAAAGTTGTAGCTAAAGTCAAAAGAATTGGCGGCGGTTTTGGCGGAAAGGAAACGAGGGCATCCACTTTAGCTTTGCCAGTTGCAGTTGCAGCCTACAAACTTAAGAAGCCTGTCCGAGCAGTTCTAGATAGAGACGAAGATATGCAAATAACAGGCTATAGGCATCCTTGTTTAATTAATTACAAAGTTGCGTTTGAAAGTAATGGCAAAATAACCGGTGCTCTATTCGAAATTTATAGCAATGCTGGATACTCTATGGATATATCTTGCTCGGTAAATATTAGTAATGATTTAATTATTGTAATTTAACTGAAATTTATAATTTAATGTTACTTTGTCAATTTTCAGATGATGGAAAGAGCAATAGCCCACGTAGACAACTGCTATTTTATACCAAACGTAGAAGTTAATGGGTATGTTTGTAAAACGAATATGCCATCTAACACGGCGTTTCGAGGTTTCGGTGCGCCCCAAGCGATGTTAGCAGCAGAAGCAATGATGAGGAATATTGCAGAAGTATTAGGAAAACAATATGAGGATATCGTCAGTATCAATCTGTATCAGGAAGGCAATTTGACACATTATAACCAGACGCTCACGTACTGCACTTTGCAACGTTGTTGGAATGAATGTATTGAAACCTCTAACTACTGGCAAAGAAAAAAAGAGGTTGAAGAATTTAATAGGTACGTTTCATTATTTATGTTTGTCAGTAGACTTTATGTCAAAGTATAGTTAAATAATATATAACTAAGGGAGAAGAAATAGGAATAGAAGTACCCTTTGACCTTCGCGTGCGGCGGCTTTATCGTTAACCCTGTTTTTGTCTTATAACTGTACTTTATGAAGTGTGACTTGATTTGAACAGCAAGATTTGTAGGCGGATACTTTTTAGAAGCATTCCATCTTTGTCCTCAGGAGTAGCAAATATAGCAACTATGATCGATTTCATTAATGATTCGATTAATACCATAGGGGTTGCATGCTAGTTTGCTTCTAAACGTAATAAAAAAGAAAATGTACTATTACTGATTCTTAAATGCTTATTAAATTACAGATGTAACCGATGGAAGAAGAAAGGAATTGCATTAGTGCCAACGAAATATGGAATATCTTTTCAGACAGATGTATTAATGCAAGCTGGAGCACTGTTATTGATATACAACGACGGTTCAGTTTTATTGTCGATCGGTGGAATAGAAATGGGACAAGGCCTCTTTACTAAAATGATTCAAGTGGCATCGAGGGCGCTGGAGGTTGACGTCAGTAAAATTCATATAAGTGAAATGGCCACAGATAAGGTACCTAATAGTTCACCTACAGCTGCAAGTATAAGTTCAGATTTATATGGAATGGCCGTTATTAACGCCTGTGATACTTTGAAGAAAAGACTGAAACCGTACAAGGATTCCAAACCTGATGGCTCATGGGAGGATTGGGTTCTAGCTGCATATTTAGATCGAGTATGCCTTTCAGCGACTGGTTTTTATGCTGCCCCAAAAATTGAATACAATGCTAAAACAAATTCAGGAAGTCTATATGAATACTTTACTTACGGCGTAGCGTGTTCTGAGGTTTTAATCGATTGCCTAACTGGCGACCATCTCGTTCTCAGAACGGACATCGTAATGGATGTTGGTGAGAGCCTTAACCCAGCTATAGACATCGGTCAAATCGAAGGCGCTTTTATGCAAGGATACGGATTTTACACGTTAGAAGAAATGCTTTTCTCGCCGACCGGGGAAGTATTGTCACGAGGCCCCGGTGCTTATAAGATTCCTGGATTTTCTGATATTCCTAAACAGTTTAACGTTTCGCTTTTAAAAGGCGCCCCGAATCCTCGTGCGGTGTATTCCTCAAAGGTAATCTAATAGTAGAATTATTTGTTCATATTATATATATCCAGGCGGAGTGTATTTTTTCTATTAAACTTTAGAATATGCGCAAGTCAAGCTCGCAGCTCTATTTGCGTATAGCGTTGGATACTAAGTAGCCATATTTTGTTTTACAAAGTCCTCTAACTTCTCTCGAAAGTCCTATCAAAATATTTTTATTATTTTCAATTATTAACATTACCGATAATATTTTAAACATACGATAGGATTAAAAATATTTTAATTTATTAATTAATTGAATCTTATCGTGTAAATGTACAGAAAAAAGTAGTTAATATAAATCATAGACATTTTTTTTTATTTTATTATTCGACTGCGCCAATAATCTACTTTTCTTTGAAGCGGTTCTGATGTTGCCTATTTTTTTCTGTTTCGACGTTTATTAATACTTCTTGTTACTATATTTTTGTTTATAGGCTGTTGGCGAACCGCCTTTGTTCTTAGCATCATCAGTATTTTTCGCTATAAAGGAAGCCATAAAATCCGCCCGTTCGGATGCGGGTGTGTCTACAGATTTCGTATTGGATGCACCGGCCACATGTGCTCGTATCAGGATGGCTTGCGAGGATCAATTTACGGATGAGGTACTATTTTTAATTTAATATGTTATAATGTGACGGTGCTGCGGTCACTATATCGGTCTGACACGCCGAGGGTTCCAGGTTTGATTCCCCTGGCCGGGCAGATATTTAAATAGTTAACTTAAATTTCTGTTCTAAGTCCGGGTGTTTCTGTCCTCCTCTTTGTATCCATGGCAGCCACGACATAGGGAATCCTAGTGTGGGGCTATGAAAGTAAAAAGCGTTTGTTTGTTTATAAAAAAAAGTGTAAGAGCTAATTAGCATGCAGCTCATCTGATATAAGTGGTCAGAACCGTTCGTAGATATTAAAACCGACCTTTAATACGAGAAAACTCCTATCTAAGGCCGATGCGTTGTTAAGTTGGAACGCCTCATTTTAATATCATACCATACTATACTCTTCAAATCTAAATACAACTTCACATCGTCTTCTCTCTCATTTGATCAGATCACAGTGATACACTTCACTATGTCGTTAATTTCAAAGAAATCCCAACGATGTATTTAGTTGGATGATGTCTGAGTGCTTGTGGCGACTTTATGTGTGTCCACTACATTCACAACCAATAATGTAACTGCACCCTAATAACTATGCCGGTGGCGGTATCCCCTTCAAACTAATCTAGCACATGTAAAGCAGGTAGTACTTGGCAAGAGTACACCTAGGAGGTTTTTAGGCGTTACCTACTTTTGTTTATAAGATCGAAGTGGCAAACAAGCATGCAACCCATCTGATAATAAGCGAGCACGGACGTTGTAACGTCTTGTATTACCATACCCTTCAAATAAGAACAAAGTAGCGTTTAACAATGCTACGAAGTTGCAGAGACGACCTCCCTACCACCCTAAAACTGCGATGTACTTTTCATTTTATGGATAGTCATTAACGGGGTGTAGAGTAAACGGAAGTTCGGTGAATTATAAATATTAGAGCCTCAGAACATTTAGCCGAATAATACCCTAGATCAAAAAATCCTAGATTGGCTGTTCATAAAATATAAAATCTTAGTGTCAATTCTATATGAGAGGAAAAACGGTTTTCAATCCATTTTTTTTAATTACTTTAATACTACAATTATAAAATACTTTAGTATAAATTAACCTCATATTGATTATTTAGTCTCGATACATCTCTAAATGTCACAAAGGTGAACTTAATGGCATTCTCTACCAATTATCCTTGGATACCTTTGAGAATATAATGTTACGGTAGGTATTAAAATAAAAGGAACACATAGACATAAATCGGATAATGTACGAAATCTGTAAATATATATGAATTTAAATCTTTGAACATTATTTTAAATACTTAGCTATGAACAGCTATTATAAATAATTTGCATGGATATATAATTTTTTTTTTTTCAGGTTAAACCAACAATTACGAAGAATGGAAGCCCCTGGAACGTTGTAGCTTAGTTTTTTATAGGTAATGTGTATTTGAATAACTGATCGAAAATTACTTTACATAAAATTTAATCACACTGTGAATATAGTTTGTAAAAGTATGAGTTCATTTCGTAAAATATATTTATTTTCAGAATTTATGCAGATTTCTTATTTTTGTTTTATTTTTAACTATTCAATGAATAAATCAAAATAAAGTAGTGAAAAGTAAAATTATTGAATTAAATTTGTCTTTGGAATTACAGGGCTTAATCAGTTGTTTATAATCTAATACATATATGGAGGTATTTTGGTCAAGTTGTTGGTCAGTAATATTGGTATGAAAACCCAGTGAATTGCGGTAGTTTATGTCATAACTCTAGAATATTTTCTTTGCAAAAATGTAGCATAGCTATAGGTGGTAGAATAATATTTCGACCGGATAGGTATCACCTCCACTCTCATAATTCGCCCTTAATCAATTCTTGTGTTTCGGTTGGAGAGATGTGGTCGGGGACACTTACAAACGAGGGTACCATTTAAGTCCTCAGGAGTAGTAACACATCTATACATGACCTTAGATTAGGCTTCAGTCCTCTTTCAGGTTGAATATCGGTGATTACCGGATGCAGTTAACATCAGGTGGCCTACACGCTCGTGTCTTTGAAGATAACGTTAAAGCATAGCAGAATTTCAATAAAATAGATTTAATGATATGAGTTCCATAGTAGTAACAAATAGAATAGTCAAATATTTGGTTAAAACGATGTGTTCACAATATTCATTTTATTAGAAACATTTTTTTTTTTTTTCATAAAATTTCTTAAAGACATTATAGGCAACAATTTGACAGTTTTAGAAGTGTCTAATTCACCAACTGTAAACTTAAAGAAGTTATTTAGAAATATCGATATATATTTTTAAGGCCTATGAATACCACATGTGCTTATGTGAATCCCTATTTATTTTTTCATAATCTCTTTACCGTACCGTTCCAAATTTAGTTTATAGAGTGCCAATAGTCTACGATTGAAATGACCTGAACAAAGACACAAAATTTTAACAAAGCAATATTTAAATAGCTCTGTATTGTAATTATATATGTATTGTTTTGTCGTAGTGGCTATGAAAAATGTCTATGGCTAATAACTCTATATATTTGAATGTCTGCATAGAACGGAGCGTTCGATTTATTTAGTTGAAAGGTTACGCGCCATCTGTTTTTCCGTCCTTGACTTGTATAATGATGCTTAATATAATATTTAATTGCCATTTCTTTTGATAAGTACGATAAATGAATAATTGTGAAATATTATGATATTTATTTTTTCATTTTTTCTACACTGTAACTCTATATTGGGATTCCATGTGTCGCGGGCACCATGGATATATACAAAGATACACACGAACACCCAGACCCAGAAAGTTTAATAACATTTAACTTTATGTCTGACCGGGGATGAACTCGAACTGTCTGCGTGTCAACCGGTTTAGGTATCATTGTACACTCGGATCATCAGTTCGATTAAAACTAAGGTACAATATTTTAATTTATACTGGGTATAATATTGTCATAAACAAATGTATTCCTACAGATAGTGTCCATAATGAAATTTGTGAATGCTTATAATATTTTTGTAACATAAATTTAATAAACCATTTGTTTTATTCATGTATGCACTTTAGGTACATATATCTTGAAAATTATCTAATAATAGGGTTTGCACCTTTGTTCTCTGAGAGAAGCGAGTTAGAGATAGCAGATTGATAAGCACATACTGTGCCACTTGTTTACAACACTCACACGACACGATATTAAGTGATATGATAAAGACGTTGACGCAGTTCTGTGTTTATTGCGTTATTGCTCTTCGCAGTACTGTCAGTGCGCTTGTGCAAGACGGACGATACTGTTGTAACATTATTTTCAAACGATACTAGTTATAAACGACTTATTGTTATTGATTGCAATTCAAGGAAAGTCGATTTATTGCCGAAGTCAAAATGGGGCTGCTTAACGCAGATGAAGATGTCGATGAAGTGTGTACAGAACTGGTTTTCTACGTGAATGGGAAGAAGGTACGTCCATGATTTACTAGGTGATGGATTCCATATAGGCGCTAACCTATGTTTTTTTTTGCTTTCTGTCCGATGAATATATAGTATTTTGATAATTGTAAGTTAATACCAACATACCGCAGTTATTAATTATCTACGTACCTCCTATTTAGTTACCACGTATGGGTACCATCAGATATATAAGCGGGGTGAAATCTTGTGGCACATTTAATTAAAAGGTTACGTGTTTTTTAGTAATAGGTATTAGAATAATATACATTGATACATAGTAACTTTTCAGAAAGTTCTGTTTGTTGATATTTATCTATAGTAGCGGATGAACAAACACTACTTTCCGATAATAAGTACGTAATAATTTAGATAACATTATGACTTGATTTAAATGTAGGAAAAGTAGTGCATAAAAATATAAAATTATAAAGCTATGACCATTTTCATCGAAGTTATTTATTCCTTTTTAGTAAGTACCTACTTACGATTTT
>DWKL01003779.1:0-11184 GCA_018249415.1 Phareas burnsi
GCTCGCTCTCGGGCTGCTTGCGGCTTTATACTCAGGTATATTATCATACCCCGTTTTAAAATAAGTGTTGTTATCTACCCTGTGTTGTTAACTACTCTGGCCAGCGCCAATGAAGAGAAAAATAGTAGCACTATATAGTAGAGATCAACATTAGACGTTTGCAGCATCAGTCCAAAGTTTATTAAAATATTTGAATATCAAATTTAGTCTAAGTTGTAATTAATATCCGTTTACTTCATTAAATAATGTAATGTAATTAATAAATGTATTTATCCAAATATAGGTGGTTTAGAACGTAAATAACGTGTTTTCAGATGTTTTATCTCAATTGTTATCCTTATTGATCTGTCATTGCCGCAGCATCGCACTGAAACTCGACAAACCGAATCTAATATATTGACACTAGGTGGCACTATTTCATAAAATATTAATTATTAGATATAAAAATGAACTACATAATACTAGATTATTATTCATAATAAATTTCACATCAAAATATTTCTCATACCATCCGCTGTAAAATTATTATGTACACTATCTTAACTGCATGTCATTTTAAATATTCATCTTAATAATCGTCCAACATAACACAGGATGGTGTTCAGAAGACGAAGAACGGCTTGTTCGAGACCTTTTCCGTGGGTACAACAAACTTATTCGTCCTGTGCAGAATATGACCCAAAAAGTCGACGTGCGATTCGGTCTAGCCTTCGTTCAATTGATCAACGTTGTAAGTATTATTTTTTGTTGTGAAAGAAACAAACTAGCATGTATCCAGCTAATGTTAAAGACTCACTGCCGGCTATGGACACCTCTCACCAAATCCAAACAGAACCGAAGCTTTTTTTAAAACGATCCATTGCTACCTCTGTGGACCGAATTCAAACGCATATACGTAAATATCCTTTCAAATCAGAACACAACAACGCCACACTATTGCTGTAAAGCAGAGATATTTGATGGGGGCGCCACACTCATGCACCAAGAATTCTACCATTTTATTTATGGGCAAAAATGGTTAACATCGAAATACAGTACCTACTTATTATTTATTCAATCAATTGTTTTGCAGAATGAAAAGAATCAGATCATGAAATCAAACGTGTGGCTTCGACTGGTTTGGATGGATTATCAGCTGATGTGGGACGAAGCTGACTATGGCGGCATAGGCGTGCTGCGCCTGCCTCCAGACAAAGTGTGGAAACCAGATATCGTGCTCTTTAACAAGTGAGTACAAGTTCACCCAAATTCTTAGTGTATTAAACTGTAGGTACCTAATAGACCAATAAAACCTTTAACATACGGCGTGTGCCGTTGTACTGGAACACGCCTGTTGTTACGCGCCGCACAGGTGGATTGTTTCGAATATTAGCGCCGCAGTCAATGTGTTAACTCAACTACGTACATTTTAAGATCTGATTTGATTTTTTGTGATATATTTTTAAGAAGGTATAATAAAGTGAGTATACGCTAAATATCTCTTAGATTGTTTAAATTGAAACCGTTATGCTAGATGTTAATTGTAATGTTATAGGAAACTAAAATAGAAGATAAATAAAATTAAAGTTGTATTCTACTGTGGACCATTTATAATTATATTACAAAAATAATTATGTCCTTGATATTATCATAAATATATGCTATTTACAGCGCTGACGGCAATTACGAAGTACGATACAAATCTAACGTCTTAATCTATCCAAATGGTGAAGTTCTGTGGGTGCCGCCTGCTATCTATCAGGTAACACATTTGTAGAGTGGTAGCCTTTGCAGTATTATCATTTGTTATATGCATTTATAATAAATCGACACTTAAAGACTTTAATATTTGTTTACATATTTTTTGTATCAAGCATTTGTATGTTTACAGAGTTCGTGCACCATTGACGTCACTTACTTCCCATTTGATCAACAAACGTGTATCATGAAGTTTGGTTCATGGACATTCAATGGCGATCAAGTGTCTCTAGCTTTATACAATAACAAGAACTTCGTAGACCTTTCTGACTATTGGAAATCTGGCACCTGGGACATCATCGAAGTACCGGCGTATCTGAACATCTATGAAGGGAATCACCCCACAGAGACCGATATTACCTTCTACATTATAATAAGGAGAAAAACTTTATTCTACACTGTAAACTTAATCTTGCCTACAGTACTTATATCGTTCCTTTGTGTTCTTGTTTTCTATTTGCCTGCGGAAGCTGGGGAAAAAGTAAGTATATACTCATCATCATCAATCCATTAATGCCCCACTACTGGGCACGGAACTCCACTCCGATTGACAGGCGTTAGGTTAGGTCCACAGCGTTGGCCAAGCGCGGATTGGTAGACTTTACTTCGAAAAATCAGAGGTGCGTTTGGAATTTGAACCGCAGACCCCCAGTGAGAGGCCGGAATCTTAACCACTAGGCTATCACTGTTTGTAAGTAAATAATGAAATTCGATAATTTAATACCCAGAAAAGTATCTAATATTTGAATGATCCTCAAATTTCCATTTACTTTCCCATAAAACCGTGAAAATTTTTGAGTAAGTAATAACTTTCACATATTTACATTGGAGCAGCGTGATAAAGTATACTCAGGAAAGATCCGGGTACAACAATAGACAGATTAAATGAGTAAAACATTTCCCAAATTATTAAATGTATATCAATATATTTTATTACAGGTTACATTGGGTATTAGCATTTTGCTGTCACTGGTCGTGTTCCTGCTCCTTGTGTCGAAAATTTTGCCGCCGACCTCTCTCGTACTGCCTCTTATAGCTAAATATCTATTATTTACATTTATCATGAATACAGTCAGTATCCTCGTGACGGTAATCATCATAAACTGGAATTTCCGAGGACCTAGAACCCACAGGTACTTGATAATACATATATTTGTATTGAAACTAAGCCAAAAACTTTAAATATAGAAAAAAGTATCGATGGCGCATATCTATTAATAAACTTTCATAAGAAATGACGTGCAATCAAAAATACTCCACCCCCGGACAAAATGTAAAGTCTGACCCACCCAAACCACACAAGAAATTCTCACTTGGTTGCAAGATAGGTAAATATACGACATCACGCAATCTGTTTAATCATAGATTCAAATTGAATATAATGAACAAATTATAAATTTATGATTATATATATTTCTTATAAATTATCATTTTAAATTTGGAAATGTTCCTAAAATTAAATATTCGACTGACACGTTATATATTTCGCGGGTATTTTGCTATTTGTACTTTAAAATTATTTATTACCAATGTCAATCAGCAACTGAATACAGTGTTATATTTCCTCAGAATGCCCCTTTGGATTCGAAGCGTATTCCTCCATTACCTGCCAACGTTTCTTTTAATGCGTCGCCCTCGCAAAACTCGCCTGCGCTGGATGATGGAAATGCCAGGAATGGGCGCGCCGCCCCACGCTGCCGCTCCACACGACCTACCCAAACCTAACATCAGGTAATCAGCATATTATCGCAACATTACAGCTACCCTCTTACTTTCAAAATGAACTAAATGTACTCACTCAACAGTGCCATCGGTATGGAACAAAGCAAAATGGAGGCCATGGAGGCAATGGAACTCTCGAATCTGCATCATCCGAATTGCAAAATAAGCCGAGCGGCCGGAGGTGGTGAGGTGGGAGCTTTGGGCGGTCTCGGGGGACTCGGCAGCCTTGGACTCGGGGAAAGACGAGAATCAGAAAGTTCAGACTCTCTCCTTCTTTCTCCGGAAGCGGCCAAAGCCACAGAAGCTGTGGAATTTATTGCGGAACATTTGCGTAATGAAGATCTTTATATACAGGTATAATTTTCTTGATCACTATTTTATTTCTTATAAGCAGCTAATATTATTTATAAATAACTGGGATACCACACAAATAAGCTTAGAAAGATATATTACATCATTTTTACTTACCTACATATATTAAGTATCTATTTCTTTGTACATTTTCAAAAACATCCTAAATTTTATTTCATGTTACAGACTCGTGAAGACTGGAAGTATGTAGCGATGGTAATAGATAGACTACAGCTCTATATATTTTTCATAGTGACCACAGCTGGCACAGTTGGGATTCTAATGGACGCTCCACACATATTTGAATACGTTGATCAAGATCGCATAATTGAAATTTATAGAGGAAAATAAAAAATACAGTAAAATATCTTTTAAACAATGACATAAATTTACGATTTACATATAGACTAATGCATATAAAAAATGATAGAATCACTCGTGCTCGAATATGAAAATTAGCGACAAAATCGTTCATGTACGATAAACATAATTGCACACATCACTTTGATTAAAATATTATTACCAACATAAACTAGCACTTAATATTATAATTAATTAGATATTAAAAAACATTATTTGTTAAAATAGTGCTATCACAGAAATCATTTTGTAGTGTAGATGAGAATGTAAAATGTATAACGGAAAGTATAGGTATCGCCAAACTTAATGGCCGCTTGCTGATTGCCACGTTACACTGCGTAGTACGCACATTAAACGAATGGCAACGCACAGCACGCCAAAAGATGCTCAAGGTTACCCGATTCTAGACTAGACGTTAGCTACTAATTGTACGCATATTTAATGCACTAAATGTTCAGAGCGGTCATAAAGTTTCGCGCGAATTATAGATAACACTAAATAAAAGATAGGATATTACAATGGCTGTGTTCGGTAATAAAAGCACGATATTTATAATATTTAATTACCTAATTGATATAAATTTGTATTTTGACAACAACGTAATCGTAGAATGAAATATTCATTATCTACTTAAATATGTAAATAGTTCGCGTGTACCTAAATTGCATAGGTACTTACTAACCCGATGAAAACTGTATGTCTTCGACTTTGTAAAAACACTTGCCCATTTCCTGATTCTATACATTTTAATATTTAATTGTAACTTATTCATGATAATTCAGAATGGCAAGAAATATTGATTTTCAGATTTAAATTTGGAATACATTAACTAATTGATACAGATAAAGCAATGTACTACAGAATAAGACTATGATACTATTATATGGATTTATAATCTCAACATTGTTTGATGCTAAACTGAATAATTATTCCATACACATCATGTGAATAATGGGCGACAATGTTACATAAAACCTATTACCCACCGACATAAATAAAATCTAGTCATAAGCATGGATGACCTAAGTATAGTCTGTAGATACCTACAGGTTTGTCTGTAGATATTTTAAAAATGTTCATGGCATAGATATCGTTTATTGAAGTCATATGTATTGTACTTATTTTGTACTACAAGAAGAGCTTTTTTAAATTTTTATAAGTATGTACTGTGCAGAGATACCTACGTATGGTTCTAAACCTAAAATATCAAATTTTTAATTTTGAGTAAGTGAACTATGAAATACGTATCATGTTTAACAATTATACCTTTGTTTGCGTCGGTCTATGTTTAATTAAGTACATATTTACTAAGGTAGGTACTAATAAATAAAACGAATTTATTCCAAAACATTGTTTCATTACATTGATAACCATCACGAAAATTCATATCACAAGATCTTCGCAAGTGATAAGACCTAATAAGAATGCTGCCCTATACTATATAGTCACAGTATCCAATTATACGGTAATTTATACTCGTGCATCAAGTACACTTCACTCTCTATGGGAAATTTATTTCGCATCCTCGTAGTTTACCACACATCTTAAGGGAGGTAGTCACGGCTAAAAGGCGACAGAATTTTTGCTTGGCAAGTGGACGTCATAATATGACCCTGCATTTCGCTGTATATTTTAGCAGGTGGAATGAGAAGTCGGGAAGTCCACCTATAGGTGACTGCAATATAGGCAACTTCGCTCACCGTATATTTAATGAAGACATAAAACTTGGTGTGATACGCTCTACATAAGCACAGGATTACCACTTTTTTTTATCTTGACACTTCTGTTCTACAGTAGCCTTAGAACTTCTATCAAATAATAAGAACAACTGAAATGTGTGACCAAAGTAGGAAGTATAGTAAAACTGCGTTTTTTTATTATTGTTCTATTTTATTGCAAAGTCCATAAAATAAATATACTTTGGCAACATAAAAGTAAACATAGCTTTCAAAAATATTATACAATGGTGCTCACCGTTAATTGTTATACTTATTTAAAATGCAATATCTGATTTCGAGTTATATTTTACTACTAGTGGGATTACTAGCATTGAATTCTAAAAAGTCTTTGAGCAATGTGGTACGTCTCTTCTCTGCTATGTCCATTTGATTTTCTAATTCTCCACGATCTGTTGTTTCCGCTCTTTCGACTTTCCACGAAAGATTCTCAATCTCAGCTTCCAATTGAGCCTGAAAGAAAAATACATTACATATCTGCTTTCTGTATATTAGACTATTAACACTGGAGGAAATACAAAATTTTATGGATTGTATCAAAACTAATTGTATAATGAACTGGTATTCCAAAATATTTTATTTATTATGCTTTGTTTTTCCATGAGTAGAATCTAAAATAAACCCGTTTAAAAAACGCACGAATATTAATTGCTACATATGTACCCAGTATTACCCGCCGCAGTGAGTAAAATGGCTAAATAAAATTTGAATAGAATGCAAGGGCTAAGGACGTCCGAAGGACTAAGCAAACCACTTCATGTATGTACACATATACATACATGAAGTGGTTTGCTTAGTCCTTAGTGTAACTAGAACACAGCATCAATACACTGGTGCTGTAAGGCTGAATAGGTGTATAAAGCAAAGAAGCCATAAAGAATGCATTTGCAACGTGTTACTATACAATATTGACTATTTAACGAAGCGCAAGCATACTTTATCAGTTTAAAGATGAATATAGTAATTTACATTTTCTTCATAACAATAAATGGATAAAATTTAAACACTCACCAAAACTATTTTTTATGCCTTTTAAAGAATTTGAGTAATTTTCATTATGCTTCCCAAAATTCATAGCAACCATATATTGTTTTACTAAGATGGTTTATATTAACACTAAAACCTATAGTTCTAATTGCCTGTTTTTATATATTTCTAATATTGTTTTAAAACAAGACAACAACTACTGAATTGAAAGTCTAAAATAGAGATTGTCTATATAGCAATCATATGAGATATTTGATTTAAAACAAATTTTTCTAGGACCTATTTTTATAGCACCAAATAAAAAATGATTAGTACTTAGTATATATATAGTTAATTTATAAACGTTATTTGGTGAACATTTATTCGTTTTGGCAAAGAGTTGCAATTTGCTAGTACTGGTATATTTTTACATTTAAGCTGCAATAAATTACCTGCTGATACTCAAAGAGCTCTTTCCTGGGGCCAATTTCCATGTAATAGGCATATGGATATGTGTACTGTAGAGTGTATCTACAGCGCTTAAGAAGTCTGGCAGCATCCCAAAGGTACTGCCAATCTATCCAAGTGCCTTCACCTGCCATTACCTGCACCAAAAAATATATTTTAAATTATTGTACAGTTATTTAAAATTGTTTAGTCTATATAATTAAATACCAAGTACATTATAATTTCCTTCGAATGTTTTTTTTATAATATGCATGATATGAATGTAATGTAATATGACTATTGGCTAAAACATCAAAAAAGTTTCGCTTCAACTGCGTGTAAGGGTTACGGAACTATTTTCTTAAAATGTCTCGACATCAACAAAGCAATATACCAACAAGAAGCAAAGTTGAATTAAATAGATACTATTTCTAATGAAAATAACATGAAACTTACATACAAAATATTATATCTTTAACTCAAACATTTTCGACAGTTATTTATTCGACAGATCAAATCAGAATTATATTACCTTTTGGTTGATACGACTTTTTTGATTCGCGAGAGTTTGTTCCTCCAACTTCAGAGATCGAGCGTGATTTTCCCAACGTTCATAATAATGTAAATATTTTTTTAAAGCTTCTCTAGCCTGTAAAAAATATGAAATTAATGATTAAAACGTACTTACTTTCATAATTTTAATAGAATAACCCAACTACTTTCTAACGTGTACAACTATTATGTATCCGAAAATAATAATATTCCAGTCTACGATCACATTTTTTTTGTGTACGTATGTCTGTACACTCTAAATTTGAACCGATTCACCAGATTTTGACGAGCATGTCATGTATAATAAAGGACTTTCAAGGAAGGGATACATGCTACTTTTTATCCAAAAATATCAATAGTATTTATACCTTGGGGAAAATAAAAAATGGTATAATATTCTGGTTACCTGAGCGTGCTGACTATCGTTAGATAGGTTCGGATCCTCCTTGTAACGACTGCACTCATAGTACTCGGAGCCGTGGCACTTCCAGTCGCCTAAGCAAACCCAACAAAAGTCGTGCCGACACGCACCACATTGCATGTGATTACACCCACCATTCTTCTCTATACAGATCTGACATTTGGGGCAATCCTGTAACCAAATGATTACTATATACGTAATTATCAAATAGATAGAAGTTATTACTTCATTCTGAATAATATATGTATTTTTATAGTGAATATGTCGGATATAAGTATATTGTTTAGCATTTTTATACTTAGTTTACTAATATATATTACTATTTCTACACATTACTATTACTACTACTGGGTGCTATTACCAGGTCGGTGATCAACCTCTATTCACGTACCAAGCTGGCCCCCTCCCTGTGTCGGTGCAGCAACAGCTGCCAGGCCTGGCGCGCGTTGTACGCGCGGCCGCTGTCGTCGAGCGGCCGCCGCGTGAGGTACCACTCCAGGTACTCGTCGTACACCTGCTCGATCTTCTGTAGCACGCCGTTGCTGCGACGCTGCTTTATTTGGTACCTGGCCATCACGAGTATACCGATGGATATAGATGAAGTACATCAAACATAAGCAGCAAAGGAACAAACAATGCTAGCAAAGTGCCGCAATCTTTGACTGGTGTGATAGACTCGGCTTGTAACCGTGTACGTATACTTTAGTGTGTGTTGCGTGTGTGTATGTATATCTGTACGCGTGCGTGAGTACGTGCGTGCTTGCATTCAAGTATGTGTCTACAAAAATAGTATTAACAATAAACATACTTCTGGTATACTTGGGTGCCGAGATCTCTCTGCAGCAGCTTGAGCGTAGGACTGTACGACTCGCTGCCATCTATCAACTTGCGGATCTCGACCATCATCAGTTCTACGAATTGATCCGTCTGAAACAATTATTTTTTCAGGAACCCTATTACGTGTCGAACGAAAGGCCGAAGTGGGAAGGCGAGGAGTATATAAGCAAAGGAAGTACAACATCAAAATTAAACCTAGTCAACTTAAGGCGGCTCTATGACGATTAAATGCGCATGCTTATTTTTACACATGGCTGCAAACTTTTTTACATCTTACTGCTGGACATGGGTCTCTCCACACGACTGGGAGAGGCCTAGAGAATATTCTACCACGCTGCTCCAACGCGGATTAGTGAAGGAGTGGCCATCCCGTGTCGGATGTTTTCAAATCATCCACTTGAAGGGTTTTTTAGCGATAATTATCATCATCAACACATTAGTCCCGGTGTCGAGCTGGGGGTCTCGTCTCAGAATGATACGATCACGGCTCATCGTGCTGACCAAACCCGGATCGGTAGACCTCACACACCTTTGAGAACGTTCAGAGATCTCTGACGGAAGCGATAATTAATTTCTAATAATAACATGTATGAAGACGTCATGTATATGACGTCATACAAATGATTAACACCTAAACGATAACTGTTTATTCTTCTCTTAACTCTTGTAGGTTAAGTTATACGTACCTCCAGAACCTTCAAATACGGGTACAAGGTAATGGCGGAGTGGGACGCGCTGCTGCGGGACCTCAGCGTGCTCAAGTTCCGTACAAACGCATCCTTAATTCCATCTCGCCACTCATTTTCAGTTGCCTGCAATTTCTCCCTCTGGAATGCATTTTTTTTTATATGAGAAGATTAGTGAACGAGCATGCAGTGCACCTGATGTTAAGTGGTCATTGCAGCCCATGGACATTTACATCTAATCTCAACAGCACGGAAGTCCTTCCTATCTGACCTCGTATGTAGATTTATTAGTATTTCTGAGAACTAACCGAGACTATAGTTATACCACCTATATAAATCTATTTATTACTTATATTTATTATTCTTTTCGAGATTACTTTCGACAAATAAACAAATTCTAACAATGTATTTATACTATTTTCAATATAATTATAACCGTTAAGAATTTCCACGGCATTTAGCAGAAGTGGAAGATATTAATGAATTGGCGATGACGTATTAAATTGTGTTTAGTATATTTGCAGTACCAAAACAATCCGCCTTACATATTTGTTTACTGAGGACATCTCCATATTCTTCGCACTGATGTTCTCCACCTCAATTTCCCCGGCGATCTCCATCGCCAACTGTTCCATCCCCTTTTGCTTCAACTCCTCTATCGTCAAGAGGTTTTCCGCGGGAGAAGTTTGTAATCCTTTTCTGTTTTCGTGATTGTCCAACTTTAGATCGTCCAGCAGTGGGCAGTTGTAGTCCAATGCGGGCGGCGTGTACTGCGGTACGAAGGCGGGCTGCAATCTCCGGACAGCCCTCAGCACCGTTTCCCGCTGGTCGTATTGGAACTTTGTCTTGTCTAGTAAGTCATTTAATGATATGCCCTGAAAAATATATTAAAAAGAAATAAAACTTGACACCCACGACTTAGGGCATCCTCGTGTGGGGCTATGAGTGTAGAAAGCGATTGAAATCTTTTATACAGTGACATCTGTGAAATATGTTACTATTTGTAAGTTGAAGTTAAATTAACTCAATTAAATAAAATTAAGCACAAATGTCACTGTTTATAACTTTAAGTTAAATTGACTCAATTACCAAAAATACAAAAATATATATTTTTAACTGGATATGTTTCTTACCTTTGATTTAAGTAAAAATATATACTATAAACAAACCTTCTCCTGCATCTTCTGCTTGTGATAATTTAATACTGAACTCTTCTCCTCAATACCGCTTCTCTCCACACACTCGAACAGGGCTGCATATGTTTGCGCGGTCGCCTCCACTCCGTCTTCCGACATGAACGGCTGCCCAGCGCCGGGACATTAAAGGGTCGATCACAATGATGACGTTGATGAACCGTTTTCAGATTTCC
>DWKL01003780.1:0-11183 GCA_018249415.1 Phareas burnsi
CCGCACCTCTCCAACCGAAACACAATAACTGCTTCACGGCGGATTATGAGGGCGGCGGTGGTATTTCCCCAGACGAACGATGGCTCTATCACATATTGTACCACCATTTAAAAAGTTTTTGAAAATAACTAACAAACTCTATTAAATCATATTTTTGCCTATACATGATCATAATCAAAATCTATCTTAAATAATAATGCAAATGAATCTTCTCAATTTATACACTGAACGGGTGGAACGAAAAATTAAATCACTTGGACCGCGTTCAACTTAATATACTTCAATTTATTTTCCATTTTCTATAATAACTTTTTAATTTAACATCAAGTGCTCAGGGTCACAGTCGTATTATTTTGCATATTGAGTACTCGAGATGGGAGCGTTTTAAAGATTGTGAACGGAAGCCAGAAGATGTGATCTAGTTAGCTTTAATTAAGCTATACAAGACCAACTACAGTTAACCGAAGTTAGACAGTACCTGTAGGCACTGAGTAATGAAATGCGAGGTGTATTCCGCTGACGCAATCCAGGAACACCTCGCGATGAACTTAATTATATCAGCTCAACAAATATTTTCCAGCAGCACGTAAAACAAACTTTGCCTATCTTTCCGACTGTTTGTTTGCGCCATCGCACATAATTGTGTAACGACTTTTAGGATTTATGTTTTACTTTTAATGATATACCATCCTGATTTTGTAGATTAACATAAATCAAAAGATAACTGTCAATTTTAAAGTATTTTCTCTAATTCAGAATCAATATATTACTTTTAATAATAATAATAATTAAAATACTTAAAACACAAAATCAGACTTAAATCCAACCCACTTCTGTGTCCCACTGCTGAGCATGAATCTTCCCCAATATTCGCGGGATACCTCAAGTATTTTATACCACGCTTTTCTATTATTCTATCTTTTTGAACTATTTTTGTCGAATCGTATTCTCCTCGACCACCTAAAACATTTGCATCTCCTGAAAAAAGTGCTAAGGTTTTCCCGCCGTTTAGATTCAAAACAGCGGAGCAACATTTGAATGAGGAAGCTTTAAAGCATGCAAATGTTTGCCTAGTCGGTACCTGTATCACACGTTTCTGTATCATTGTGTCATCTTGTAGGAATGTGGAGGCGAAATGGGAACGAAATCAAAAGTGTAGCATGTGTCCGTACAGGTATACTGTTTTGTTACCATTGCAGTATTGCATCACCAAACAAGCACTGACATCAGACACGTCTTATTAACCGTTCTAAGAGCGTGCTTGCTAATTACACGATGTAAGCCGGCTTGTAATCTAGTAAGAATGTATAGGTAAAATAAAATAGATAGATAAACGTGATTTGAAACCAGCTATAACAATATAATCAACCAGCCACCAGTCATAATAATCGTCATATCTACAGTAAGCGATGACCATTCAATATATTATTTTTAATCTATTTCATTTAATAAATCGGTCACTAAAGACGTTAATTTGTAAAATTCTACATTTATGCAACACGGGTAAACTTTAAAGCTTAAGGAAACACAGCCTGAAAGAAAATAGCAAGCAATATTTCCTGAGCCGCTAAATACTTTAATCTGTCCGTGTATTTATGCTGCGGTGGGGCTCATAAACTAGTTTCAGAATATATGGAGACCATAAAAATGCATGCTGGTATATTTAAAATGCCCTAAAAAAATATATTTACTAAGTACAATATGTAAATTCCAGCTGTATTGGTATTTATTAAAATTATATTTACTAAGTACAATATGTTAATTCCAGCTGTATTGGTATTTACTAAAATGATATTTACTAAGTGCAATATGTTAATTCCAGCTGTATTGGTATTTACTAAAATTATATTTACTAAGTACAATATGTTAATTCCAGCTGTATTGGTATTTACTAAAATTATATTTACTAAGTACAATATGTTAATTCCAGCTGTATTGGTATTTACTAAAATTATATTTACTAAGTACAATATGTTAATTCTAGCTGTATTGGTACTTACTTCATTGCATGGAATGACAATATAGTTAAGTTTTCAGCATGTGTAAATAATGGATGACTTATACGCTTTAATATAAACTAGACATTAATATAAAATGTTTGAAACTTCATCGATCTCTTGTTGCTCTACCGCTAGTGACTACTCTTAAAATGAAAAGGGTTAAGGTTCCATTGCTAGTTTAATGGAAGGCTTACTTCCCACATTTTTGAGACTCTCAAATGTATCTGTTCTCACGATTTTCCTTCACCGTCAAAGCAAGTGATAATTCATTTTCTAATTGCGATTTCGCAATCTTTCTTTTCACAGCATTAACAATTACTGTTTTTAAAATATTTAAACATCTATAGGGTTTTGTGTTAAAATACTTAATCAAAACGGACACGAGTTGTAAGAATCCCACAGCGCAAAGACTACACTGTGAATGTTAAAATAAATATTTTCAATATTTTCTGAGCCACTGAATACTTTAATCCGTCGGGGTATTAATAGTGCGGTGGGTCTGGTAAACAAGCCCCAGCTTGTGCACCGTCCGTCTATATCTCGATCCATTATAACTGCTAAGTCCCCGGAGATCCCATCGACGGGTCTTCGACAAGTGCGCGATTTATTAAGCAAAAAGCGACCCCCTGATACCACTGAGAAAATATTTCTATTGGAAAAATAGACACCATGAGAGTCGCGCACGAGGTTTTAAATTGATCGAGTTTATTTTTTAGTTTTAGTATTGTATAAAATGCTTTATCAACAGACTTATAAAGATATACATATTATTTCTCAAAAAATATGTATTCTGTTAGTAAGCAATATATAATGCCAAATTACTTAAGAGAATCAGGGTTCTTCAAACCCATATTATGCATTGGTATACATGGTTCTTTAACGTCATACTTTTTTCAACGAATGAATAAATATTAGTAGTTTGCAACAACAACACTATTTCCAAATTCAAATACAGGCTAAAATAGGCCGAAGCCGTATAATTTCACAAATAAGGTGATTACCGTAACATCGTTGCTATGATAATTATTATATTGGATTACTTTTGTGCCTTGCATGAATGGAAGGGATAAGTCTTCCTATTGGAATTGGAATGTATCCTGTTAGATATAATATCAGGAAACTTCCTGGGGAACAACAAACATATTAGATTTACCTAATTAATTCTTCAAGAAATCAAATGCCAAAACAATGATAGCAATTGATGAATATATTTTCAATCAAAATAGCAAAATAGCATTTTAGATAAGATTAACGTATCTTAATTTTACCAATTAATTACAATCATTAATATCCAATTAAAACGGATAGCATTGTAACTTTGTGAAGTGTCCGAATCGCTATTCCATAAATGTGGCTAACAAAACAAACCCATTCAATTAACTACGTCCATTCGACGACCAATGGAACCATTCCCGTAATGAAATTTCGACAGAAATATAAACTGGTCGTCGGTAGGTAGGCACGACCACGTGCGGTAGTAACATATAGCGTCTATAATTTCAAATAGGTTTACCCTAGTTATTATTACTGACATTTATACAATTTGGTATAATGTAACAAAATTTAGCTTTACAGCCATTACAGAAAATCATTAGCATTTTTTTAAAATTAGAAACATAATTATTTTTTAATACTACCGACACCGAAATATACCTAAAGTCAATAATTACCGACTTCACTATGCAGGTAATTCGAACGGCGACTCTCGACCTAAGTTAAGCGCGCTAACTAACCTATTAAGTCTTGGATTCCACGTAGGTAACATTATTAACTTCCATTTTACTCGACACCGTTGTTATTAGTAGGACTTTCTTTCTACGGCTCTCTAATTACGAAAGTGCCTACGAAAATTAACACTTGCGAGCCGTTTCCTAATGAGTGTTCGATCTAATTTCAGAAGAACTGAAGCTTTGTTAGTTTCAAGTCCATATTCATAGTGCGCTGCCGCAAATTGAATCTAATTGCCACAACGAAGTGTTGAATCAGTCTGACCGAGCGGGCCTCGGTGGCCTAAATTGCGCCTATTTACCCACTTAGGATGAAAACACCCACAGACCACCTGTTTATGGAATTATTTTTCACGAGACGGTGACATCAGCTGGTGAAGCGCCGCCATCTTGACTTCTAATCCCAGCTCTAAGACCATAAATTAAATTTTTGAATCTGATATTTATCTACTAGTACACATTGTACTGAGAACAAAAATAAAATACGTTAAAAATAATTAAATCTTCGCTCTTAATTTCTTTTATTCCGTTTCAATTTCACAGTATTTGTTAAAATAAGTTTCGGTACATATAAAAGGTTCAGATTAGGCTTTAAATTACACTACTGGATAATATTGAATACCTTTTTCGTAGTTTATCTTATTTCACAGAAGTAAACAGTTATTAACTGCGTCTGTGTTGACTCCGAAAAAATAAAACAAGTCATGTCCCATTTAATTAATCACCCAAATAAATTTTATTGCGGGAAATATTTACTTTTACTCAGTTGCGGGCGTTAGTCGGCCAGTGCTCTTGAGTTATTCTTAACTTGTTTAAATGTTGGGGTCGGAATTTCCGTATTATAGATTAAAATGCAATTATGCAACACAAAATAAGTTAGCATTATTAATGATTGAGTCTATAAAATTAATCAAATTTGCGAAACAAAAATAAAAATCAAAAAGTGTCTGAACGGAAGAAAGAAACATATTCTTACTCAAGTCAAAGAGTTCAATCTTACAAAAAGGTTACAAAATAATATTGTTATAGAAAACTAGACCGTAGTCTGAAACATAAAACAAATTATTGCCACTAGACTCAAATCACACCAATTCTACAGATTATACCCATCTGTGGCCACTTTGACTTTAATATATTCCAATGAATGCTTGAGTAATATTTTAATTTCACAGACATTTATTTTGTCTGGACTGTGCTGAAGAATCGAGAATTTGAATTTATTTACAAAAGCCAGACCAAAGTCACAAGCCGTTATTTTAGCTACACACTAGTAGCTGTTTTAAAAATGAAGGTAAACATCGTTATATTTCGTTTTCCGTTACATCAGGGTTTCTATCGAGTTCCAAAGGTGTGATAGACATACACGTCTTGCTATGAAAGAACAATAATCGCTCACTGATGACGTTAACGTTTATGTCAAAACACGCTTTAACATATTCCATGATGAGCAGCAATAGTAGCAACTAATTTTGCATCAAGGGCAATGATATAAGAACATTATGTCAATGTCTGAGCATCGTGGATTTGGATCTAAATATCGACAGTAATAAACGTAACAACCAAACTATTAGTCGTTCACGTTGATAGTCGCTCTTGTGCTGCTGTCATGTCGTGACGCAATGAAACCGGCACAATAGCAGGCCTTGGTACAAGTGACTATTCGAAACGGGCTCGCGGTAATTACGGCACCGAAGTATAGAAGAACGGATTGACAACAAAAAAGTGTAATAACAGAGGTGCATGTGGAACAGAATCGAGGAACGCAGGCGGACAAAAAGTCACTAAATTACAACAAATGAAACTTCGTTCCTTTTTGTATTTTGACTGAGCAACGTGTCATAATAAACAGTTTGTTGTGAATTTGTTATAATAAACATTGTAACTGAAATGACACTCTACTTACTTTTTATTACTTGTACATTTACACACCTCATTATAGGTATAGTCGTAATTGCACAATATAAGTCACTAGACGCATTTGATGATTCCAAAATTTTAAGATAACTTACATAAAGTGATCAAATTTAAATCCCAAAAAATATTTAATTAGTATTCAGGAGGGATGAAGGTGGATCCTTAAACTGAAATTAAGATGAATTAAGATGAAGGCTTTTTAAAAGTTTAAATTTGTTCACGGCAAAGTTTGTACAATAACAATGTGTCTAGTCTTATCTGCAGCTACTTTGTTCGTTGTTCAATCTTATGGCAAATATAATAAAGGAATTAATATTAAAACTAGAATAAAATTTAACCTTAAATTTGCAAAATGATGTCAAGTAAAACTCTTAGTTGCGTTCATTAGAGTAAAAAAGTAATATTTAAATACGAAATCAGAATATTCTAGTGAAAAATTAATTCAAATACTCAAAAATAAGGGTATCACGGAAGGAACCAGGGCATCTAATTATTTTCTTTTCTCCTTTATTATATTTATTTTTTGTTTTCATTCGAAAGACTTCAGCGACTTTTTGTATAATATCGTTATTTTTCTATGTTCTTATCGTTAATATATGACTATTAATATAAGGTAATTTCGTTTTAATTCACCTTATTTAATATGTCTGAGAGTCAAGAAATCTTAAATTACTACTTACTTTGAATTGACGCCCAAGTGCTTTTTAATATGATCCGCTTAACCTCTAATCTTGTCCATTACTTAATTTCATAGTTGCGGTTATGCTGGGATCCATTTTACTCATTGACATCAATTGACATCAAAGCGTCAATCATTGAATCTTATCCCCGTATCATTTGCTTGGAAAGTTCAGGGTTCATGTCTACCTCTAGTTACATTATTAAATAGATGGTCTTAATTGCTATTAATTATTCATTTGCAGCCATTCCATTGCCGTAACGTTACATAGGTGTGAACATTTCCTAATATGCCATGCTTTGCCATATACGTGTTAACTCGTTCAAAATTTCTCATTAGCAATCTTATCAGAGTTGGCATGACTATATTATGACACTGCGATCATAGGTAAACCTTGAAATATACTAGGCCGATTGGCTTCTGACATTTATACGTGAACATCTGAGAGTATTAGATGAATTCGACCGTGACAGGTGAGTGCACCTAGTTAAATAAGCCACCTGTCTTATACAAGTACATTTGCAAGCATAAACCGTGAAAAATCATCCATGTATATCAACTTCAAACAGCTGAGCTGTGTCCACATTAATCATTAGTCGGTTGAACACTACCGATTATTTTCTGTTACCTTTTTCACGTCATCTATTAGTTAAGATTCTTTGGAATGGAGATGTAATTCATGATATATTAAGTTATTCAACACATAGACAACCATGAACAGGATAAAATAAATAAGAGTTAATTTCAAGGCTGTGATTAACTAATATGAAATTCAAAAAAAATTACGTGATATTGGTATTCATTTAAGTTTGCTTGAGTTTGATTTTTCACTAGTTGAATATTTTTCATATGGTCATTGCTACTTTCTTTTTGTACTGTATAAACTAAAAGCGAGGTGGGAAAGAGACCATAAATCAAATCAAACAAGCATCAAGTCCTCCCACTTTAAACCAGAATGTATATGACAGATGGATTCTTTCCTCCTGGACCTCCTGTGAATCGAGTTAAAAGATTTGATGTAAATGTCGTTCTAAAGTTACTCTTTTTATGTTTGAAGATTACCAAACAAGCGTGCGGGCCACTTGATGTTAAGTGGTTACTGCAGCCGATGGACATCCAAATCTTAACTCAAACAAAACTGAAGTTCTATTTGACATCGTACGTAGATGCGTCATTACTCCTGAGGACTAAGATGGTCACCTCGCTGAAAGTGTCTCCGGCAACCACACCTGTCATACCCAAATACAAAACCTGCTCCACGGCGGTTTATGAGGACAGCGGCGGTACTTCCCCGGATGTACTATAGTTCTACAACCTATTATAGACACTCTTATGTTGCCTTTTTCAAATGTAATTTGTTCAATTATCTGTTTATCTAAGTAATAAATCATTTTTACTGTCGCATTATTGCTTGCTTTCACGGAACAAGCGTTAATTATTCTTCATCTGATTGTATTGACAGTATCTACTCGTGCTTGTGCAGAGTACCTATGCGAGTATTTATTTTATTTTGTAACTGAACTAAGGTCTGTTTACTTGAATATGGGTAACCCTACTTAGCATTTATACTTCGTATCTTCGTAAAAGTATTATTTTCTTTATATTTTAACTTAATTTTTACATTTGAAAAACACCTGTAAAGTTAAAAAAACATTTTGATATTATAGATCATTTATCATTTTAACTGTAGATATGTGGACAGTTATTTCTCAATTTACTTCAAAAGATTATATTTACTCAAGTTTCTTAAAAAAACAACTTTATGAAAAGTTTATTAAAGTATCTAAAACACGTATAATTCATAATATACATGCAGTATTCGAGTAACTTCGATTTCTCAACTTTCAAACACATTGTATCGCTTAGTTTATTATTCTTATCTTGCCGGCGCGAACAATTAACGGATCATAAATTCGTACCCGGTAGAGTTAACTATGAACTCACTCAAGTTAGTTTAACTACTAAATACAAAACGACAACTACTTCAAATTAATTAAATTAAAAAACGGCAGATAGGATTAACATTAAACATAATAAAAACTCTACTACTACTAATTTTAATAACAGAGAAATTAATCTGCAAACAAGTTCATAGCTATTAACGAAGCATCGGGCCGCCTTTTTTCAACAATAATCACCGTTACCTAGAAAACAATAGCACATCTCACAACACACACACTGCTCGTCGGAAAACGCACATGCACAATTTTCCGAACACCAGTTACGGACACTGCGTCGGTCGCGTCGGAGCAAAGGGCGGCACAAACAAGCGCTACCTCTGCGCGCGAAAGACTGACGGCGCTCAGGCGGGCGAGCGAGCGAGCGGGACGCGCGGCGGGCGTGCCGGCACACTGCGCGCGCATGCGCCCTCTCTCTCCCACGCTACACTTTTGCATATAGTCGTCTCTCCCCCGCACGCTCGAGCACACCTTTCGTTCCCGAGACAGGTGTTCCTGTCCCTGTGTGTGTCCCGATATGGCAGACCTCGCGTGTATGCGCCCTTCCTGCGGCGGCGGATCGTTTTTTATGCCCGGCAGAAATTATAAAAAAGTAAATGGAGGGAAAATTAAATAAAACGTTTACAATGAAGCGTTTTCCTGTGCGCTTTGAATGATTCAGTGTGCGCTATTTTTCAGGGTGAATATCCACGGAGGCAACACCGGCGGAATGATTACGGTGCTTTTTACGGATGTTTGAGTGATGTAGGTGGGCGTAATTAGGCATGGGGCGGAAAGCCATATTGATTGCGGTGACGCGGCTTTGTGGAAAAATCGATATTTTTGTATTAAAGGTGGCACGCGACGTGTCCGGTCCGTGCGTCCGTGGATAAGTAAACCTGCGTATCGATCGTTCACAAGTTTGACTCTAGTTTATGCCGCGCACTATAACTTGGTCCACACTTTTCTACGGCATAACTTACCCACCTTGTTGGAAATACTTCAACGGCTACTTTCATTAAAACTTCGGCGGCATACGGCAAAAATTTACATTTTATTTCACCTTGAAAATTACATAATCTTACATCAAAATTACATCATGTAAATTAAAATGTAATAAATAAAACGAAAACACCTAATGAATAAGCCGACAAATGCCTATTTTAACAACAAACAAAACTTTTGACACAAGAGCCAAACTTTTCAAAGATTTAGAATTCCCAAGCTTTTAGTTGTATGTGGCTTGAGATTTATGCGTAGGTAGTCAAAAGTGAAAACTTACTCAGAAATTTCAAAGAACTATCAACTCTGTTTTGATATTAAGATTATGAATTTCAGATACATCGAAAATATATAATAATAAATAATTTACTAGTAGATAAGTTCTGCAATGCGAGACATCGTTTCCGAATAGTATTCAGTCTGAACAATGTTTGTACCGCTTTTTATGATCAAAAACAATTTTCAATACGAGTACTTTGGACCTTTTTAATTTTGACTTATAAACCAAAATTTAAAATGTATACACTATGACGATAAAACTGTAAGGTGGTAGGTGGAAATGACGACTACACGTAAAGCAACAATGTATTTTAATTAATTCATTAATTCAAACTACAATATAATGTCATGATCAAAATAAATAATGAAATTTGGCAAGAAAACCGTATTAACGTAGAAGAAATATATGATAAAAACCATGAATTTGTCATAGAAATTTCTATGAATATTGTAAAATCGTTTGTACATACATATAATGTAGAGTTGTGTAGCAGAGCAGAGAAACGAATGTGAGGCGTTCCAACTTAGTCCTCATCCTGCTTGGGGTTGGTTATAAATGTCCATGGACGACAATGATCACTTAACATTAGCTGGGCTGCAAGCACATTCGCTGTTTCTATTGCGTAGAAAAAGTCTGTCACTAACAAATACCCGCGTGGCGCAACGATTATCATACCGATCTAGAAGGTTTCGGGTTCGATTCCCGGCCAAACAGATATCTAAATGATTAATTTAGATTTGTTCTGGGTCTGTGTGTTTGTGTACTCGTTTTGCATGTGCCCATGGCACCCGTGATACAAGGAATCCTAGTGGGGGGCTGTGGGTGTGGAAAATGTATTTGATTTTAAGCTAATATTATCGCGGAAATTATACATTTTTATACTATATAACGAGTACTCACGATTTGCGGTTTTTGAATTGCCTATATTTTATTTATATATGCAATTCGAAAACGTGTTTGTATAACACTATATTATAAATACAATACATAGTGTGCGTTGGTAAGTCCAAATTCGGCAGTTGCGATAGTTCGATAGTCAATAGTGTAAGAAGTATATACTTGTACGTATTAGATCAATTCGAGGTTAGAGTTTTTCAGATAATTTACTCCAGACACAGTTCACTTCATTCTAATCTCAATATTCAAATATATAGAAGGGAAATGTCTGTTACAATTGCAAAATAATGAAAATTTTCGAAAGTTTATTTAAAAGTAATAAAATCTTTTGTGGTTCAATTCCTATAATGTAAAAAAAATGAAGTTCATAACGACTAAAATTAAAAAATATTTTTAGAAATTCGTTTATCTTGGAAAATGTAAATAGATTTCGACACTAAAAAATTGCAGTACCATATCAGGTTTATAAATCATTTTGTAAGTATTCTGAAGTTGTATTCTGGTCATATTGTAACAATCGAACCATGAAACCTCGACGAAGACCTAAAAAAGTCACTTAACCACTAACGATAAATGTTAGCCAACTATTTACCATCCACACTGGAGCAGCGTTGTAAAGTATGTTTTTGTCTTACCCTTATTTCGAAGGGCGAATGAAATTTTTTTTTTTTTTTTTTTTTTTTTTTATGTTTGTAAAGTAGCAAACGAGCATGCAGGCCACCTGATATTAAGTGGTCACCACAGCCC